>QEQW01000128.1:0-52574 GCA_004016085.1 Claviceps quebecensis
ATTAGGTGGTAGGTGGTATGAATACCAATATGGGGTGGTATAAATAACAATACTCTTTCAAAAAGGTCCAAAACCTCGCAGGCTATATCGGTATATTTTAATTTTGGACCTTTGTCAGCACATACGACCACAGGTGGTAGAAAACTCGGGATCCCGTCCGCTCTCCCATAGATAAGCTGCCAACCGACAGATTAGTAGTTGGGTCGGTGACGACCAGCGAACACCGGTTGTTGTATGTTTTTTGTGTTTTTTAAAAAGCCCTCTCTTTTTTATCACTCTTGAATCCTGAGTCCTTCTCTCTAGACTCTTTCACTTCCATTTGGATCTCAAACAGTGCTTGAATGCCAAACCTCAGCCCGTGATGTGTAGATACATTTACGCAGGTACATATTGCTCGAATCTTGAGCCGAGTAAGCATACCCCGATTATCATTGCGCAGTATGTGTTCTTATTCGCGGCGGTCGACGATCAGTTGTAAGTGCTGATCATCCAGATCTGAATTTTACCCTGATGCAGAGATGGTACTCCGTATATTCCGTGTTTATGCTTTGGGGATATTGCGCAATGGATGTCTAGGCATCAAAGCCTTCTGAGATCCTTTCAAAACAAGTCGTGAATGGATTTTGCCAGCTTTCCGTAAAGAGGAACTTGAGCTGGAAAAAAAGCAAGTAAATGGCTGATCAGTACTGTATTGTATTCACTGGAAGTTTGGGCATGTAGTCTGGGTGAGTTCATCATGTTGTGCGATATATACTCTGTTTGCAGTGTGTATGATAATGACAAAATGTGGCCGCTTTATGAGATAACTTCCAGCGAAGTCAAATGTATCTAGCTTTGTTGGCGACATACTCCGTAGGTAATCAGTCAGGTTTCAAATGAAGCCGCAGCCTGCAGGTGGCCACGGGCTCCCACGGGCTCACGAGTCACGGCCCACGATCCATCTCCAGAATAGTGGGGACTCTGAGCTCTGTGTCTTCAATGTTCATCCTGTTCTCGTAATTCTTGGCGTGCAAGCACACTCTGTCGATGCATTCGACCACATGATGCCCAGCGTGGCTTGAACTGCTTCCTCCCTTCGCATAGAGATCATAGCAGACTGCCTCAACATGTCTGTTCTTCTGGAGACGAGCGCCGGCGACATCGTCATCGACCTACTCATCGAGCATGCGCCTAAACTTTGCGAAAAGTAAGTGGCTTGCCAAGTTATCGATGGGCCAACTTCAAGTCAAGTGCTAACACAAGCTTGCAGCTTTCTCAAGTTGTGCAAGATCAAATACTACAACTTCTCCCCAGTCCATTCCGTCCAAAAAAACTTTTCTTTCCAAACCGGCGATCCCCTGGGACCGCTCTCCAAGCAATCCGATGGCGGCTCTTCCATCTGGGGCCATCTCTCCGGCGAGCCTTCCGAACAATCCTTCCCGGCCTTCTTCCACCCAAAGTTGAAGCATCTCGAGCGCGGCACAGTCAGCATGGCCACAGTACCTCTTTCATCCGATCCAGATACCCGAGTAGCTGCCTCCCAATTCATCATCACCCTCGGCGAAGACACAGATTTCCTAGACGGCAAAGCCGCCATATTCGGCAAAGTCGTCGAAGGCTTCGATGCCCTCGAAAAGATCAACGAAGCCGTCGTAGACGACAAGGGCCACCCGCTCGTTGACATCCGAATAAAACACACTGTCATTCTCGATGACCCATATCCAGATCCTCCCAGCCTCAGAGAACCAAGCGCAAGCCCGCCACCCACATCCGAACAACTCAAAACCGTACGTATCGCTGATGAAGCAGCCCTTCACGAGGACGACGGCGTAGACGAAGCCGAGCTAGAGCGCCGAAGACGTCAAACCGAAGCAAATGCCCAGGCGCTCACTCTAGAAATGATGGGGGACTTGCCCTTCGCTGAAGTGAAACCCCCCGAGAACATACTCTTCGTCTGCAAACTCAATCCAGTAACCGGCGACGACGACCTAGAACTCATTTTTGGACGCTTTGGCAAGATCCTCAGCTGTGAGGTCATTCGCGATCAGAAAACCGGGGACAGCCTCCAATACGCATTCATCGAGTACGAGGAAAAAGCTTCCTGCGAAGCAGCCTACTTCAAAATGCAGGGTGTCCTTATCGATGACCGAAGGATCCACGTCGACTTCTCACAGTCTGTCAGTAAGCTGAGCGATGTATGGCGGAAGGATGCCAATAACAAGCGAAAGGCCAATGCGTCTCGCGGGGGAGGATGGGGTGGTGTTCGTGAACTGGAAAAGAGGAGGCAGTACAGAGCTGAGGATGACAGACAGAGTAAGGGCAATTACGGGTTGGTTTATGGGGAGGAGGAGATGAAGGGTCGGCATGCACGGAGTGGAGTTGAGGGCCATCGAGATGGTGATGAGGATGCCCCGAAGAGGGATGGTCAGGAGAGGAAGTATTCTGATCGGAGTCGCAGTCCGCATAATCGGGATATTCGCGGTGGTGGTGAACGAGGAGGTAGGAGGCATGAGGGCGGTCGAGAGCCCAGAAGGGATGGAAGTTATCAAGATGACAGCGGATGGAAAGATCGGGATGGGAGTAGGCGTCGAGACCGGCACGGGGATCATCGAGATCATCGGGATGCGGACCGCTATCGTGGCAGACATCGTGACGACTCTTATCGATCTCGGAGATGATGGGCCTGTGAAAGCCGGAATCGTTTTCTGGCCACACGTATTTTTCGATACGCCCCATGAATGGAGGACACGAATCACGCGTTGAGTATTGCTGAATACTTATTTGGGTGGAGTAGAGACTGATCAACGTTCACCAAAGTATTTCCTCATCGCATGCCATGCCACAATTTGGGCCGGCCAACGCATGGCCCGTTCATTCAACGAAAGGCTCAAGGCCGTGGCGAGGATTCCTGTGCAATATAGCCTCGATCATCATCGGCAAACAGTATACAAGTCCAGGCAGACGAATGGTGTCGTATGACTATTCTGATTCGGCATTCAGAATTGGCATCTATCAACAGATCTCATCCACCAACTATCTGCCCAGCTTATGCTGTATAGGTAGCAATCCAGCTTGGTCTAGCGTGGGCTATACTGGGGAGCTCAAGCGCCGTCCTGAGGTTCTTTTGGCAATACAGCCTTGATCATCATCCGGCGATACTATACAAGTCCACACAGATGGATGGTGTCGACAGACCATCTGGATCAGGACTCGGGAATCCATCACTCGACCGGCTCATGCTAAGTAGTAGATCAGAACGGCGTAAGCATGATCTGTGAAAGCTGTGTCGGCGATATGTTTGCAACTATCTTCGGTCCATAGCTAACAAGTCCAAAGAGGTGGATGTCGACGACTGATCTGCGTCGACACTCTGGGCTTGGAATCTCCATAATAGATTCATTTATTCACCAAACAACTCACTGATCTCGCACCATTACAGCGAATTAGGCTAGCCTATGTGTGAACCGCTGACTAGGGGCTGAAAAGAAACTGTCATCTTGGTGATGTGGCCTTAATGGTGATCGGCCGACAGCGTGCAAGTCTTACAGATGGACGGTTTCGAACGGTTTTCTCTGCATCGGCACTCAGGCACTCAGGATTGCTGTCTTCGTACAGAACACCAACTCTGTTGCTCACCTTATGCTTTCTAGCTTTCCAGGCTGGTCTATGTGTGTAGCGTGGCCCATAAGGGGGAGCTCTGCAACATCGCCTCAGTCATCATCAATGCGTCATCAGTCGAGGACTCGAGAGTATACAAATCCAGATTAGATGGACTGTGTCGAGTTTTCTACAGATCAAGTCTACCAGATATTTCGCCCACCTTATATGCTACATTGCTATATAGCACCTCAGGCTGCTCTAGCGTGGTCCAAGATCGACATTCTGGGCTTGGAAGTTTTATAGTCGAGTTCTTATATACGAGCAATTGACTCACATCACAGCGTGTGCGCGGTCCGTTGACTAGGACGGAAAAAGAAGGTTGTCTAAGCAATGCGACCTCAATTATGATCAGTCAACAGTATACAAGTCTGGACAGATGGGTGGCGTGACAGCTCATGTGGATGGGCCCATCACATGGAATCTTTAAAAAGATCCATCGTTCCCTCAAGACTTTTCCTGATCTCATGCCATATCAATAGGTAGCAGGTCAGTCTGACCTACCTAGGGTGACTCATCAAGCAAGAGCCCGACCGCCGACAGTCGGGAGTTGCCTCCGACGGTCATTGGCAGGCCATTTTGTTGTAAGTTTTGTCTGCGTATTGTCTGGGCAGCATGGCCTCAGTCATTGACAGTCGACAGGTTACAAGTCCAGATATAGATAGCGAAATGGGCTGCGCGCAGAAATGCAGCGCCAGCGGGGAACTTGCGGACTCGGGTTCCCCTTCGATGCACTTTTCTACAGGAATCGACATGTTGCAAGGCTCGTGAGCCAACAAAGGACGCCGCGTCTTCACAAACATGACCTTGAGGGCTTGCGGACGATGCTTCTACGTTCTTTGGCATAACAACGCGTGCGCAACGTTGGCGAGCGAGACTGGGCACTGGAGCAGTCTACGATGAAACATAAGCCTACAGTGCAGGTCAAAGTATCGTTCTGTCCTTAGGCCCCGCGTTACCTTCTTGGAGGATACATTACCTCATAGCTTCCATGACGCCAGGTGGCATGGCGATCTGAATCTTGATCATGTCATGAGAAGAGATGGTGGTATTCTGCTAAAGGCGCCCATCATGCGTATCGGAGCCGTGTCTTTTCAATCCTCCACATCTGTCAATCAACTATTGCGTCAACCCTTTCGCCCCATGCCTGGCATTACCTGTGTGCCATGTCATACATGGCGAAATCACGTATCGCGGAGCATTTTACCGCTTTCCCGCAACCGAATCTGACTTGCAGCTCTCATTCTGGGTCGTGACGTGATCAATGTCGCACGATGTGAGCCCAGCATTTCGGCTTGCAATGCACACACAAGCGATGGCGATGAGAACCAAGCATCTGGAGCACTTGACTCACAGGGGTCGGTGCCGAGAAAATGATATCTGACTGTAATGGCAACGTGGGAGAATTGGTAAAACATGACAACTGAGCTGGCCGAATGTTGGCCAATCCTTTTGCAGCCCACACGCCCGAGCTGATGTCCATCTCTATGATGTGCTTCATGGCGCACTGCGTCTTCGGCGTATGCTTAATCATACTTTCTGTCTACGCCACTGAATGCTAGCTCTGTCGTATAACGATTGGCATCAACACAGGGTTTTCCCCCTCAGGTAGGTACCTAGGTTTGCCCGTTCAACGGCTTGCCGTCAAGGTTGCCTCCAAGGTTTACAAGTGGCGTTCACCCCTGTGAGTTCGAAAAAGTCTTTGACGCGGCGGTGAGCGAGCGTTGGCGAGATTCAAGCACCTGTGCCGAGACAAACACTGCCTGCTGACCTCCACGTGTGAAACTCACCAGGTCAAGATGCGCCAGCCTTATTTCCGATGCTGTTCGACGCCTCACGCTACAGCGCCAGTTACTTCGGCTCTGTGGCCAGGGCCGTATCCGGGAGAAAGTTCTGGAACGTCGGTCGAGTGTACGCAGCCAAGCACACCAGGATATTGCCGAGTTGTGGCTGGCTTGTCGCGCTTCTGAACTTCTGAATGCGGATACTGCTAGCGACTTGCAGACAGCGAGAGAACCGTTTGGCGTGGCAGGCCAGGTCTTGTGCGTCTTGTGCAACGGTGGCTTGAGATGCATGAGGGCCGCCACCACGGTGTTGCTGCAGGACCACGCGGCACCCCCGTATCTAGCCTATGAGCACGCCGTCGTATCCATGAAAAAAACATGCAGAGAATGAACGCTGAACAAGTTGTGTTGGACGTCAATTAGCCGAGAACCAGATAGGCATGTACTGGGCAGGAGAGCCCAGCTTGAAGCCTCCCCGCATTCCGCGTGGCGGCTGTGGTGATCTCTCACCTTTCGGTGTTCTGAAATTTCGCCCCCGGATTCGCCTCAGGTATTCCACGCGTTTTTCCTACGGCGCAGCCTATCGGAAACTCCATTCGTATGGACAAACTTTGGTCGGCAGTCCAGAGGACACACGTGCAGGCGGCCTTGGCCCCCTCCCCCGACCTTGTGCAACAATCACATCGGCCCTGCTTCGTCACTCATTATTTGGACTCGCTTGATGAAGCCCGCGAGCTCTCTTCTTCTCTGAGCAAAGCATGACCTGCGGCCTCTTCCAAGCGTCGAGGTCAAAATGATGCACGTCTCCTGAGTCGCCCTGGCTCGGTCCATATTCATTCGCCGGTTCTCAATGAGTGTTGCTATCCTATGCGCCATGGCTACAGGGGGCAGGGATCCCAGAAGGGAAAGAAAATAGAAGGAATAGAAGGAAATGTAGAACACGAATACCCGATCGTTCATCTCGAATCAGCTTCCTTCCCACGTGTTGCATCTCGCGCGCAAAAAAACGCAGCTCTCTGCACGTGCCGCGATTTGCGCACTGGTCCGATGCTGCCCTCATGTTGCATGTCAGCCACGTTGAAGGTCAGACGTTGAGCGCTCGATGAAACAAGGCGACCGTATCGAAATGCCGGGGTCAGGTCCGATGAGTGTATCCGTGTGTACCCTCGTCCCTTGCCGCAACATGGCTTACACGAGTTCAAACAGATGCGACCAACGCCGTAGCAGCCCATATTCAGGGCTAATTAATAATGAAGATGCAGAAAAACGAGATCGAACCATGGTCCTCTTGTCAACCTCGCCCTCAGAAGCAAGCGGAGATTGGGACCAACGTTAAGCGCGGCGTACTCCGAACCTGCTCCGAACTTCTTACCCCTCTGTGCTTTGCCACCTCCACTGTATCTTTCAGGCTCACCGGTTCGTTCTGTCACACTGAACTTGTGAAAGACGAAAAGCTTCCATTCAATCGCCGAGAATGGAGCATGGCAAATTAGAACCGTTTCGCTGCATCGCGCAGGACCTTGATGGGCGAGACTGTGGTCCTGCGAGCCGTCCCGTTTTTTCAATCATACCTATCTGACGAAATGAGCTGGTGATTTGTGATGAATCATGAGCAGTACTGTCGCCGAACCAAAATCGGATGCCTCAGGGCAGAATACTCCATGGTTTATTGGGGGGTGTGTTTACCTGTGCAACGTCCTTCCTCGCATGATATCGACCAAGCACGATGATGAATCCCAAACCCCCATAGGGGCCTCATCACGGATGCAATGCACAATTCACAGGACCACTAGTTTCTGTCTCGCAGAGGGTGGGAATTGGAGGACTTGGTCTTGACAGTCCTGCTGCGGTGTCACCATGACCTTCGATAACCAAGCGAAGGAGTGAAGAGCAGCGCGGGAGAACGCAAGGCTCTACGAGATCGAGCAAACGGTTCAGCAAAAAACGAGTTCTCGCTGCGTGGCCTGTGTCGCCTCAGCGCCCGCGTTGCGAATGGCAAGATACTGGACAGTAACTCTGCAGCCAAGCATCGGCCTCTCTGTAGGTATGTATCATGTATGGATGGCTGTAGCCTGTGCCATATTCGAATCTTCTGAGCCATGGGCCAGATCTGACCCCTAACAGCTGAATCGCAGGGCTCGTGCGTTTGGGTGATAGAATTTCCCGGCCGAGTGGGAGTGCACAAGATTACCTGCAGCAAACATACCCTCGTGCATTCTGATGCTTGAACTCTTTTATTACGGCCGAGCGAAGCAACGAACCATGAGGCAGACCCCTTGCTGCGGATAGCCGTTGAGCCGGTCCATGAAGAGATGAGAAGGGACCTAGAAAAAAAACCGATGGCGATGGAAGGAAAAAGTCAACCACAACAAAGAAAAAATAATTACGCACACCCCACCCCGGAGAGGCCGTGGAGAACAGACCACCGTACCTAAGGTATGTTGTCGTGCTTCCCCGGGCCCCCGGCTGGTGTGCGACTTGGCACCTCTAGGCGAGCGTGATCCAGAGTTGCCTGATGGCGCACGCCTTCTTCCTGCCATGACAAGTACTAGCTAGAAATTCTGGCGTATGAAAGAGTTTATGATCTTGCTGTGCTTGCGAAAGGGCCGGTCCGTGTTTCTCCAACATTTGTGGCAAACATGGGCCATGGCCAGGGGCCAGAAAGCAGGCAAGTTATGCCGCATGGGTTAGATCAGTCCCATTATTCCGACGACGACGAATCGGCGACAAAGTTCTATGTACCATGAGAGCAAGTGTCTTTCGAGACCTGCTTGGATGCCGTACGACCGGCGTATAGCAGCACCAAAGGTACTTACTCACATCTTCCAAGACAATACTTCGGCTATTTCTTCCTCGTTGACTATACGCTTACGAAAGACGCGAGCGATTCAGTCTTGTTGAGACATGTGGGACAGATTTTCAGAAACAAATCTCCGTCGGCTTTTCGTTTCGTAGCAGACCGGTTCTTTCTTTTGGTTCAACGCCAACGCCACCCGCTTTTGGATCCGACCTCTTCATCTTCACTGTGCAGCAACTCAGCTTTGTGTGGAACTAGAAGGTCCTCTTCTTGTTTCTGTGCAACTGTCACAGTCTTCTCGCGGGCCGGAATACTTGGCTAGCTGTGACGAAGACCTACTTGCGTTAGGTGCGACGTTTATGTATCAGGGTGGTGCGGTCTCGAACTGAGAAGGAAACGAAACAAGCTCACGAAAACGAAAAAGAGCTCTCCAGCCTTGTGCTCGGATCTTACTTACTGAGTCCGGTCGACAGTTTACATTTTGCGTTTGTGTATCAGGACCCCTGACTTGAGGCTTGCGCGTTCAGAGACAACACATGATGGTGACCGCGTACCGAATCTCCAACGAGGCCAGAGGATATAAACTGCCTCTTTCGCAGCATATTTCTCTCCCCTCTGACTCCAATACCAAACACCGCGGCCTTCTGCGATATTCTCAAACGACAAGCACCATGTCTGACATTGAGAAAACGGAAGAGCCAAGCGTCCCGCGAAAGCGTATCGCTGTGGCTGTGAGTTGAACACCCGAAGAAGAACCCAAACAGGATTTGTCTGTCTTGGACAATGAACGAACAGCATTCTTTCCTTCACACAGTGGTTTTAGCATGGAGAAGATCGGCAGACTGACACGTCCAAAAACCAGTGTGGCCGCTGCCGCCAGCGCAAGATACGATGCAGTGGCGACAATGGAACGGGAGCAGCCTGCACGAACTGCAAGACCGCTGGAACCGAACGGTGCCAGTTCCTCAGAGTACGCATGCATCTCCATCTTCTTCTGTCATATAAAAAAAAAGGGCTTTAGTAAGGACGAATGACTGACATGTCATGAACAACGATATAGGTGTCGTCGCTGGTAGTCCTAGGAGGTCGTCCAGAGAACATCTCCTGCGACTTGCCACTCTCCCAAAGCACAGCCAACCGTCACCCGGCACTCTCTCCCACGGTTCCGAGCTTGCCGTTGCCGTACGCTTCGGCGATGATGGCGAATATGGGCCATGGCAGCGAGGCAGACCAGCACGAGATGTCGTATGGTTGTGTGCAGAGACCATACGATCAGGCTCAGGGGTGGAGCCAAGGCTTCGGTGGCGATCACGGCGTCTACAGCCCTTCTCCGTCGATGATGAACGAGCAGCTCTCCATGATGGGGTCATACCGCTCGGGACTCCCCACGGCGGCTAGGAGAGACGTTTTGTACGTGAACGCTGATGGATCGGTATACGACTACAGCACTGGACTAGAGTATGCCAGTACGAATATCGACATTCGGTCGACCACAGCGCCGGATCTCTCCAACGCCTTCCAAAGCGGGATGTCCCGCTTCTCCAACAACGCACTCGTGGACCATCCGGGACGGTGCGTTACCATCCCAGCAGATCGATCCCGGTCTGGGTCCTCTCATCCGGACGCGCTCGCAGACCGCAGGTCCTCTCCTCTTGGCCCTGAGGTGCAGGGTCCAGCTAGCATGGCAGACATGTTTGGGAGCTATCACGGCTACGAAAGTGGTAGCTCCGTGGACCACAGCAGTGCATCCCTCTCGACAGGTCCATCACCGCCCTGCTCGTCACGCTCCGACGCGCTGCCTGACCCCCGAACGTCCCCCCTCGCTGCGGTGGCGGCGGAGGGCGTTGCAAGTTTGATGGAAATGAATGGAGGCTACCGCGGCTACGACAGCGGCACGTATAGCGGCAACTCCATCGATCGCGGCGGGGGCGGCATATACACCAGCACGCCGCCCGACGAGCTGCTCGTCCATGACGGTGCACTGCGAAGCTCCATCCCAGACTACTACCGCTACGGAGAGTCTTCCCCGGAGCGCGGTAGCCAAACCAGCAGAGGAAGTGCCATGTCCCTCGAGGATGTACACTATTTCCCTCCAGGGCGCGCCGGGTGCTATGTCGACAATGGCAACGGGCTGGTGTCACCAAACAATGGTGTCGACGACGACGGCCGGGGGACTCCCTTTCCTGAGCTGCGGTAGCGACGTCCTTGTAACGTAGCTGTACCCAGCTCGTGATAGGGCGATTTACTTTGGGATTTTGGGCAAGTGTGTGTCTTGGTTGTTTATTTTGTTTATCATGTTCGTTTACCCTTGGGCTGGCATATTTGAGGGATTGTGTTCATTGGAATTCGAATCATTTTGTTGTTGAAAGAAAAAGAAGGATGCACTTCAGAAAGAAAGAAAAAAAAAAGTCGGATATCACGATCAGCACCCACAGCCGGAAAATGTTGGGAGGTTTTTGTTTTGTTTATTCAAAGGTCGGTTATTGGTTGGGAAAAACCAAACTTGGTATTAGATTTGTTCGGACGGGGCTGCGAGATGCGCGAAAGGCATTACCTAGACATGGGGCGGTATTTTATATGAGGCTACAAGAAGCAAGCAGTTTCTTCTTTTTTTTTCGCTTATTCTATCATAGAACTACATATGATTTTGGTAATATCTCAAGACTATTTTATACAACCACGTTAATTACGAGAGATGTCAAGTTGGTTTTCTTTGAGGAGACGATGTGCCTAAACGCCTGTGCCTGGGCTAAACTTTCCATCTGCGCTAACAGAATCACAACGTGTTCGCATAGCCAGAGAGAGAGATTACCATTGTTAGGGATTGGCCTAGAGAGACGGTTGTTGTCTAGCGTCAATGATAGGTTTGTTTGTCATGGAGAGAGAAGGAGAAGAAGAAGAGTATCCTCCTCCGTCTCAGCGCTATGTAACTGAATACATGCAGACATAGACATCAGTCTACAGGAGTGGTGTTTCGTGTTCGCACACTAGAGAATATGCCACGAGTACCAGGTTAAAGGACTGCCTGTGGTTATCTAAAGGTTATCTACAGAGAGTAAACGTGCCGTCCATGTTTCTTCCTTCATTACTCCGTATGCTGTATAGAATTGTAGAAGCAGCCTGTTACAAATTGCAGGGTAGGTGTGTGCGTCTGCCAATGGGAAGTCGCCGGTCTGTTTATAGCAGACTCGACCTAGAAGCCTCTTTTGAGGTCTATATTTTCCGAAGAGGTATCTTGGTTTTGAACTTCTGATGGTACATATCGCTCGAACTGGGTTTCGCGCGAGGTGTTCCAGCGCTTGCTTCTCAAGCTGTAATAACACGCCTGGAGGCTGGGAGATACATAAAGGTACATAGAGGTATGTAGGTATGTACCTAGGTATGTACGGAGTACAACGTTGAAAACCAGGTCTTGCCATTGGCCAACTTCGCCGTTTGTGGCTGGAACCGGTGGGGCACACAGCCTGAGCTGTCACCAATGACCATTCGTCACTGTGCCGCAACTGGAAGCTCATCTGGCAGTGGAATCTGATCCTCAGACTTCAGTACCTACCTACATACTCAGCGGAGAGACGTCCTAATTCTACCTGCTTCATCTCTCGTCTCGCACTTCCAAGTGGCCTTGTCTTGCGCTTCCTGTCTGTTCTCACATCCCCCCCCAAAGCCACCACACTACGCATAGCAACGCTTCTCTGCCCTTTGCGAACACGAGGTACACTATGCAGGTCCCACTCCTCCGCCTCGAGTGCGGCGTCAACTCGTATGAATGGGGAAAGAAAGGAGAGAGCTCTGCGGCGGCGAGATTTGCGGCGGCAACGCCTAGAGAGGGATTGACCATTGAGGCAGAGAAGCCATATGCTGAGGTAAGTACCAAGGATCTGTGTTGGCAGCTTGATAAGGCTGGCACGGCATAATACGGTGGCATGACGACAGGGAGGCTTTGCTTCCGCAAGGTCAACGGAATCCTCCGAGCGTGCCCTCTACGATCTCTAGAAACCAAACTAACACCTGATTTTTGTAGCTGTGGATGGGCACTCACCCGTCAAATCCATCCAAAGACGTCAAAACCGGTCGAAGCCTCCTCGACCTCTTCTCAGAGAACCAGGCCCTGCTGTCGTCGTCGATCTCGTCCAAGTATGGCGCCAAGCTCCCCTTTCTCTTCAAAGTCCTGTCCATAAACAAGGCGCTGTCGATTCAGGCGCACCCCAACAAGAAGCTGGCCGAGCAGCTACACGCGCGCGATGCCAAGAACTACCCCGACGACAACCACAAGCCAGAAATGGCGATTGCCATCACGCCGTTTGAGGGACTGTGTGGGTTCCGACCACTAGCTGAGATTAGTCACTTTCTCGAGCACGTTGCTTCGCTGCGGGCGCTTGTGGGGGAGGAAGCGGCCAAGGAGCTGGCGGACACGGTGAAGAAAACAAAGGAACAAGATGCGAATAATCATGGTGCTGCGGACGATGAGAAGGCCAACAAGGCGGTGCTCAAGAAGGCGTTCTCGGCCCTGATGTCGTCTTCGACAGAGGACATCAGCAAATCACTACCCAAATTGGTAGAGCAGGCCGAGAAGGAGGGTGCGCAATTTGCTGCCGGAGGAGTTGCGTCTACGACGGGGGCCACCTTGGCAGAGCTCGTGGCACGCCTGCGCGGAGAATTCGGCGACGACATTGGCATATTTGTGCTCTTCTTCCTCAATTACGTATCGCTGCAGCCCGGAGAGGCCCTGTTTCTTGTGGCGGACGACATCCACGCCTATCTCTCGGGCGACATTGTCGAATGCATGGCTGCCTCGGATAATGTCGTCCGCGCGGGCCTGACACCCAAGTTCAAGGATGTGACGACACTCGTGGACATGCTCACGTATAACTACGCGCCTATTGAGGAGCAAAAGATGGCACCCGCGGACTATCCGTACGCGACGCTCAACCGCATTGGATACAGCTCGGGCTCGGCCGTGGTGCTGTACGACCCACCGATTGAGGAGTTCAGCGTGGTGAGAAGCGTGCTCCGAGGGCCGGGGGCCAAGGCGACTTTTGAGCCGCTCGAGGGGCCGAGTATTGTCATCTGCACCAACGGGAAGGGCAAGATTGCGGTGGGCTCGACGGTCATGGATGTGAAGGAGGGTTATGTATTCTTTGTGGGATCTACGGCCGAGGTGGTCCTGGAGGCGGAGGGGGGCAAAGAGGACGAATTTATCACGTTTAAGGCGTTTTGTGAGGTTGCTTCGAGTGCGTAGGCTGTGGAATGAGGGTGCGCATTTGAGAAGAGCGTGGGAGTTGGGAGACAATGAATCTGGGTTGGTAATGGGTATAGTGAGTGCTTCCGACTTCGAGTAGGTGAGGTGGCTTTACTCCGTATACGCGAAGCAATGATGATAATGATGGAATCAACAGGTACCTACCTACTATAGGAGGTACATTAGGTACATATATACTGTACAGATATGTATGGAGTACGGGGAGCTAATAAAATCATACCTGCGGCATCAAAGTTTACACTACAGCACGTGCGGAGCCAATCGTCAGCCAACTTTTTCCGCTGAAGCAGCCACAAAACTCCCCCGGACAATGCGGGAAATAAGCACGGGGCCCCAAAGCTCCAGAGGCTCAGAGCATTGGCAGAGCCCCAGAAAGCGACGCGCGAAAGACGCGATTGTAGCGGACCAGGATCAAATCTGCTTGGCGAAACTGACATCATCCGAGGGATGGAAATGGACCGTCAATCTGCGCGCAAAGTTGCCAAGCGACCATTCCCTCCTCTTGACTCTTGAGTCTTGAGTAGGTAATAAAAGGCCGTACAGTAAGTAGCATTGCCTTGGCCCATGGTACTGGTAGTCAAGTCTTGACGATGGCGTACATGAGGCGTTTTCGCATTAGCAAGACACCTTTTCTTGTGTTGCCTTGTCTTGGCTTCTGCACCAGCACACTGCATACATATTAGAGTTTTCGTTGGTCCATCCCATCCGTCCATCCCTTTGTTCTCTCCGAAAAGGGCTGCCTAAAACTGCATGCCATCGCTGACACACACACGCGCGCTTGTCGTGCCTCTTTTTGTAGGACCAACTTGCGTTTTTGTGTGCCTCTCACTAGTTGAATTTTTTTTTTCCTTTCACCATTCATTCTGTTCTTCGAGAACTTTCCTTTCCCAAAACTACCTACCCTTTTGTTCTACTTCGACTTCTCTTTCTCGTGTTGCTTATCTTCGCCTCTACCCGTCCTAACTGGCTGGCTAAGTGCCACCTTCATTTCCTTCGTCCCTTCCTTTCTTCCCTTTTATCATCGAAACACTCAGTACAACCTCGCGGCGGATTTCGCGTCCCGGTTTCTGCTTTCTCCGCGTGGGAGCACTGGGAGAGAGCCTCAACGGCCAGCTGCCTGGATAGAGGCAATAGCAACACGTCTCGTTACACGCGTGCCGTGTGAAGTCGCAGCCTTGCTTCCCACGGACAAGGTAGGTGGGTGTCTTCGCCTTGCCGGGTCTTCTTCTCTTGTGTGTGTGTGCGCGCGCGCGCGAGAGAGAGAGAGGCTGGCAGGAAGCTGGCGTTTTACCGGATTGATCATCTAATAATACATGGGCAAGATAGATCCAGTTGACACTACCTATTCGTATTGCACGCCCCTCTCCCTGCGTTGGGTGCCGGATTGAGGAGGAGTGAGGCATCGTTCATTCGCGGGTGTCGTTGCTGGGACGGGGCTTAGCTTTCCCAGCGGCACAAGGTCAACCAACGTACGTTGATGTGTTGCGTTTTCTTTTGTTGCTGCATTTTGAGCTGCTGCTTTATTATCCTTGACCATCCTCGCAACAGTTTTACGATCGGTATTGCCTTTATTGCACAAACCTTCCCATCGCCACTGCTTCGTCATACCTCTATGTACGCGCGCGTTGTTGCTTAGCTCAGCGGCGCGCGCGAAGCTCCATCCGAGGTTGCTGATGAGCAGCTTGCTTGGGGCCCCCCCTGCCACTGCACGGCCGCACACCAAAGCACAGTACCCGTGAGAAGTTGGCATTTTGCAAGCCAGCGGTAACCGTGTGACTTTGGTGCCTGATTTGCATTCTTTCTCTCTCTTCCCTTTTTTTCTTTCGCTCGGCTTGCGCAGATCCTGTGCCCTGCGTGTACGGCTACCCGCGTTCCAGCCAGCTTCCATCAGCTTTTCCAGAGCTGATGGCGCGGGCCGAGAGCGGGACCAGACGTCAAAACCTAGGCCGGAATCAGAGGGCATATTGCTTCACTAAACACAACCCATTCACCTGACCGACACCCTCGCGGCAAGTCTGCCATGGCTGACAGAAGGAGACAGCGTCGCGAACTCGACAACCTCAGAGAGAACCTCGGCCCCTATTTCCAACGATCGTCGCCTCGGTCCGTCTCGTGCGAATCGCCCAGCGGCCACCATCGCTCCAATAGCACCGGCGCAGGCGCAGGCGGCACGACCGGTAGCCCCAACATGTCGCAACGCAATCGCAGCGGTCGAGGTTCCAACAGGAGCAATGGGAACAATGCGCATGGCGAAGAGGTGCAGATTTGGGATTTGTGCAAGAGTCAGATGGCCGACATCGTCATGGGCGTCAATGCCGACAACGACAACCTCTCGGAGCTCGTCACGCTAGATCGCAAAATCGGCACCATGCACGGCGAGCAAAACGTCCGCGATTGCCTTATGAACATGGAGCTCATGTGTCGCAACGGTGTTAAGCACTCCGAAGCCAACGTCACCAGCATCAAGGCCGTCATGGAACAGTTGAAGATTATGAGGGCTGTCGTAGTCGCCAAAGAGCAGGCTGAAGGAGGCGGTCCCTCGGCGCCCACAGCCAAGCGTACTGCGCGAGGAGACGCCGCTGCCGCCGCCGCTGCCACCGCCACCACCGCTGTACCGAGCGCAGCAGCCTCGCTGTACGAATTCGACGTCGCTGTCGATTCGCCCGTGCCGAGTCCCAAGGCGGCCAATTCGTCGAGAAGATTCGGAGACCGCTCCAGCAATCGCGATAGGGATAGTATCCCGCCGAAAGCCGAGAGCGTAGAACCGCAGGGCTCAACTGGCACGGCGGCTGGGAGCTCAACATCTGCATCGGCCGCGGCCCCAGTAGCAGTGCCCATCGCGAGTGCTGCCACTACAGCTCCCTCGACGGCCACCGCTGCTGCTGCTGCTGCTGCTGCGCCGATTGTGGCCGCCCCGATTGTGGCCGCTCTTCCCAACACTTCCATCACCACCACGACCACCACTGCCACGCCGACTGCTACTGCTACTGCTGCTTCTGCTTCTGCTGCTGCCGCTGCCGCCGCCGCCGCCAACAGCATCAAGTCCCGCATCGTATTCGCCAAGGGCGACTCCGTAGCCTTTAGGCCCAAGGTCGGCGGCGAAGGCGTCTCAGACTGGATTCTCGGCGAAGTCCTCCAAGTGCTCGGCGAGGGAAAGAGCCGCCGCTACAAGGTCCTAGATATTGAACCGGACGACCAGAGCAAACAAAAGGAGTACCGGACGAGTGCGAGTAGCATGATTCCGATTACGCCGGAGAGCCAGGCGGGGAGTTTGAAGGCGTGGGAGGCGGGACAGGTGGTGTTGGCGCTTTATCCGAACACGACTACGTTTTATAAGGCTGAGGTGTATAGTATGAATGGGCAGGGGAGGGTGGATTTGAAGTTTGAGGGGGAGAATGATTCGACGACTACGCAGCAGGTTGAGAGGAGGTTTGTGATTGAGTATAGGGCTTGAGGGGGGACTGTGGAGATGTGATGGGATGTGGTGGACTGTCATGCGGGGACTGTGGCAGAGAGCTGTGATGAAGAGCTTGATGGAGAGCTGTGCCAAAGTGCGGATTGGAATAAGGGAACAGGAAAAAGGATAAAAAAGGGGGTATATCTGGCGCAAGCATTTGAGTTTGCCTATGAGCTGGCGTATCGGCGTATCGGCGTGTCGGCGTATTGGTATTTGCATCCCTGGGACTTGGAACTCAGCTCGACTCACGGTGTTTACTGGGCGTTTTTTTAAAAGTTCAATCCTTTGCCGCCACGATGGGCAGGAAGAGGGGTCTGGGTTGGTTTGTTTTTTGGTACATGAAGATGGTGTTGTGGTGTTGTGGTGTTGAGGGGCGCATTTTTGCCGATTCGTGTTCTGCAGATACCCAGACAGCGCTAGGAAATTGAATAGACTTTGGCACCTGGGCCATACATACTCCTTTATACCTAGTAACCTGTAAGTAGAGCATCTGGCGCGACTTGACAGAGCATTATCTTGGATCTTGTACTTGTGATTTGCTTATGTGCGGCCTTCTTGAATTCTTCTCTCCTGACGTCCTGCAAAGTGTGCAGGATATTTGTCGCAAGATGTATAGGGGTATGTACAGCATGTATCAGTGGCCAGACGGGGCTGCATTCACTCATTTGTGCAACAGCTTTGATGCTTACTTTATGTAGGTAGAACTCCCAGCACCAACACTGCTGGTGGAATTCCGAATGAGGCTGTAGATGTTGTACCACACTGTACACACCACATCGGGCCTTGTGCCTGGTTTGAAACGTCACCTGCATGAGGGAGGGTGGGGGCATGCGACATGAACTATGTACCTACTTCGTACATGAGAAACATGAGAATAGAACAGGAACACTCTGCTTGTGAGTTGGGTGTTCACTGTTAGGTATTCTGCAATGGTTTCATTACATGTTGGGCTTGATGTGCGTTCTCGCGTCGATAGTCTCTGAAGCAACAATGCTTGATTTGCTAACGGAACTACAGGAATTGGCGTGCTTTTCTTCTTCATGGGATGATGGATGATGGACTGAAAGGACTGCATACCTACCTAGGTATGTAGCAGTCTGCCGTTTTGCGAGGCGTGTACTCCGTACAGACTGACTGGACTGTAAGTCTGTAATGGCAGTGAGTGTATGCAGTGTATGCATTGTGTAAAACACAAGCGCAAACCAATTACAATTCCTTCCATGCCGAGTTCGTCTCCCGCGTCATCGAGCGTGTCGTGCATGTGGGAAAGTTGAAACCAAATGTTCCTGAATCCTCGCTGTACGGAGTACGAAGTACCTAGGTACATATGCACGTCTTTACGGTTTACGGAGTACGGTTTACCCCACCTCTGCAGTTGCTTCAACCCCTGCAGCCCCTGTTAATGCAACGCACCCACAGCCACAGACGCTACGTCCAGCGCAGGGGCTCAGGCACAAGTGGCCCCTAAAAAGACAACTAAAAGAAGGTCTCTTTCCAAAGGGTCCGCCAAAACAAACCAGAAAATCCAGAGAATGCTCTCCCGCAATTGAAACGCGCCGACCCCACCTCTCCTCTCTTCGCCCCAAATTAGACCCGGCAAGCCGCTCCTTTGTTCAACGCCGCCGTTTTCTCATCACAAACATCCTCCTGAGTCCAGAGTACTCCTCCTCCTCCTCCATCACCACGCCACAAGAAAGCCTCTCACAGGCGCATCGCATTCCAAATCAACCAGAGACACGAGTTTTCTCTCTCATCGCGTACCTAGCCTTCTTGCCCATCTCGAATCCTCGACACGCAGACCCTTCGACTCCTCTGCGACACCCGCCTACAAATATCCCCCTTTTTTTCCTCTCTCGCCTACTTATACGAATTCAGCTCGAACGGAGCTTCAGATCATAACGTCTCCCCAGAACCACCCCACCCCGGCGCAATTATGGGTGCCCAATTCTCAAAAGTCATGGGCAAGATCTTCGGATCAAAGGAGATGCGTCTCCTGATGCTGGGTCTCGATGCCGCGGGCAAGACCACCATTCTGTATAAGCTCAAGCTCGGGCAGGACGTTACGACGATCCCGACGGTGGGATTCAATGTCGAGACGGTGACGTATAAAAATGTCAAGTTTAATGTGTGGGATGTGGGGGGTCAGGACAAGATCCGGCCGCTGTGGAGGCATTACTTTAGTGGTAAGTTTTCTTTTGTTATTTTGGAGAGTGTGCTGGAAGTTGCTCTGCAGCGGTGTTGGCACTTCATGTGAAGTCTTTTGGAAATCTCATGCCCAGTCTCTCCCCCCCTTGTGTGTGTTGCTTTGCCACATCACAGACAGCCCAGACAAACAACCAACAGCGCAGCATGCTAATACCCCATAGGCACCCAAGGCCTCATCTTCGTCATCGACTCATCCGACCGCGCGCGAATGGAGGAAGCCAGACAGGAACTCCACCGGATCATCAACGACCGCGAAATGAAGGACAGTCTGCTGCTGGTGTTTGCGAACAAGCAGGATCTCAAAGAGGGTAGGGCCGATTTTCCTCCCCCCACCGCAGGGGCAGCTGTGCAACGCACCTCTCGTATCATGATTCACTTTGCGCCATATTTGTCCCACGGCGCAGATTGCTAGTTCCCTGATCTTGCCGTATCTCTGCTAACACTTTGTACAGCCATGACGCCCCAAGAAATTACCGAGGCGCTGCAACTATCCAAGCTCAAAGACAAGGTCTGGTACGTCGTGCCCAGCTGCGCGACTACCGGCGAAGGCCTCCTCGATGGCCTGGCCTGGCTGTCCAACAATGTCAAGGCTCCTCCTGTGCCTGTGAAGAGGTAGACGACGCCTTTCTACGAAAGAAGAATACAACCACATGCTGTCACGGAGTTGGGTCGCGGCGCTTGGACGGACATGATGTTGCGACAACCTCGGGCCTTCCCACCGACATGACCTCATCACGATGTCTCAGGTGTTGGGACACGCAGACCACCGGCTTTTCGAGTACGGCCCCAATACCTGGCTTTCATGGACGACTACGTTTCTATTCGTCTAAAGGAGCGTCGAGAAACATGGCTTGGCTGTGTATGTAACCTGGGCTCCATACTCGGCATGGCGTTCGTCACTTCGCGACTCTTCCTGCTCTTATACTCCAATGCAATTCATCTCATTGCGCAACCTATTCCAGGCTTTTTTTTTTTCTCTCTATGATTCCCTTTTTCTCTTCTCTTCACTCTTTAATGCTTCTTTTTTCCTATTGTGTTCTCCCTCATTTTGTCTCTCGACGCGTCTTTGCGTTTTCGTCTTCATTCCCGTTTAGTCTATTTTCTTCTTCTTTCTTGTTTGGTTCCATCATCTGTACGAATACCCGGGCCGTCTACAGCGCATGTAGTTCGTTTGCTAGTTATTTGGGAGGGGAGGGGAGGGGAGGGGGGAGCCACTGTCGGCCTTGTCACCTAATGGAGAGTTGATTGTGTAAAACCAGAGGTTTTGGGGTGGAGGAGGATGGGATGGATGGGGTATAGTAATACAAGTTCATGAAAGCACGGGGTGGGTTCCCCATTGTCCAACCATCAACACCCTCTTTTTCTGGGCCTCGTTTTTGAACCCTTGTATTCCATTTTCTAGGCGCCTGATGTACTGTGTTTCGTGTTTCCAACTATGTATCTGTGGTTTCTCCGTGCTTTCGGTGTTCAAAGATTGTCTTCATTGGGCATCAGTGCTGATGTGCTCTTCGCGTCATCCTTGGATGTTGTATGTAGCATTGGAGTCGAACGACAAGGGCACCCAGTAGGTATGTGGATCTGCATTGCACGAGTCGAAAATCTTGGTGATCAACGCCGGTATTGAGTGCTGCCTTTGCTAGAATAAGAGTGCCGAGTACCATTGTGATTTGTGTACATACATAGAGCTGAAACGGGACATCTACGGCCTATACAAGAATTAAATCCATTGAAGGAACACCTTGCCCCTTGCAAGTAGTGAGCAATATTGCCATCATCATAATCATCATCATCATAATCATCATCAATCATCGTCGTCAATTAATCATCATCATCAATCATCGTCGTCAATTAATCATCAGCATCATCAGCATCATCAGCATCATCAGCATCATCAGCATCATCAGCATCTTCAACCTCTTATCATAATCAGGGTTCCTACTCCTTCATACGCTTATTCGGCCTTAACATCTCATCAGCTAGCCCAGTGCGCTTCGTCCCCGGCAAACTACTACTCGTCCGCAGGTCGTTATCGTCCTGGCTAACCCGACGATGCGGGTACTCGAGCTTGAGTCCCTCAAACGCATTCGTGCTCGCGGGGTCGCCCTCGGTGAAAAAGTTGGACTGCAGAGCCTGTGCGGCCGTGAGCCGCTTCTCAGGGTCATACTCGAGCAGGCCTGCCAGGAGCTTCAGACCCTCTGGGCCGAGCGAGGTGGGCGAGGGTCCTGATCCGGTGGGAGACGCGTTGGATATGGTGGAGTTGTACCATTTCTCGAGATTTGAGGTGAGGCTGCTACCACCACATCCATCACTACTGCTGCTGGATGAATACGAGTTGTTGTTGTTGTTGTTGTTATTGACATGCTGGGATTGAAGATATTGTTGTGAGTGGTGGTTGTCGCTGTTGTTGCTGTTGCTGTTGTGATGGGATGAGTGGTGCTGCTGGCTGTGCGACTGGACCATCGGCGGCGCCTGCAAGGTACTGAGCTGGTTGAACTCGGGCATCATGGGCAAAAGAGGCCACCTGCTCTTGGTGGGCAGCCCGACAATATCGACAATCTTCTGCATCTGGTTCCGCTGAAACGGAACTGTCTTCTTGCCGTCCATCTTGGCCTCCTCACCTTTGAATATAGGACGCAAGGACAGCAGTTCTGCAAAGATGCAGCCCACGGCCCACAGATCAATGGCAGGCGTATAGTGATATGAACCAAGGATGAGCTCGGGCGCGCGATACCAGATGGTGACGACAACCTTGTCGCCACTGAACAGAGGATGCAGGGGCTTGTCGAAGCGCCTGGCGAGGCCGAGATCCCCAATCTTGACCTCGCCGCCCGAAGTCACCATGATATTCGCTGGTTTCAGGTCGCGATGCAGGATCCAGTTCGTGTGCAGGTACTGACATCCGTTGAGGAGCTGGAACATGATGCTTTTGACCGTCGCAGGCGGGATAGGATGTCGCGGCTGCTGCGTGTGGTGGTGGATAATCTGCAGCAGGTCGTGCTCCGCGTACTCAAACACCATGAAGATGCACTTGTCCTCGAGAATCGTCTCGACCAACTGGATCACGTTTTCGTGACTGAGCTCGCTGCACAGGCTCATCTCGCGGATCGCACTCTGCGAGATGCCCGTGTAGCTCACCTGCTCGCCCTCCTTGTCGGGCTTGAACTTCTTGATGGCGACTTCTTGGCCGATGCCGCCGCCGCTGCCGCCACTGTTTCCGGAGCCTCCTGCCGCCGTTCCCACCTTGCTCCTCGCAGCAATGACGTTGACGCGGCTGACTGCTTTGTATACACGGCCGTAGGTACCACTGCTAATGAACCCCACGATCCTGTATCGGTCCATGACTCGGATCCGGGGTACAAACGCGCCGAGCCGCTCCTGAGTCTCTCCATAGCGACGGTAATTTTGTAAGCCAAGATTTGATGACGACGATGAATGGGGATATTGCGCTCCGGCGCGAGGGCGCATAGGCATGATGCGTGAGGTGGATGAGGATGAAAAAAAAAAATTGGGATCAAGTGAGGCGCCGGACGACTGGGTGGAAAAAAAAAGTCGGACGACGAGGTTGAGTTGTTTCGTATCCAGTCTGCAGTGACTATTCACTTGGTTCCTCTAGTACGTAACCAGATCTGGTCACTTGTCAGTCGCTGGTGGAAGAAAAGATGCAGAGTAGAGATAGGTATGCCCGGTCCCTGTCCTTCTTGTGGTCTGCTTCTCTCCCCCCCTTTTGACGAGCCAGGCTGCACACGGCGGGTCATGAGGCGGGCGTAGGGCCATTCAAGAAGAAGATGAGGAGGAGGAAGCTTCAAGACGAAGAAAAGACGAGATGGATATAAAGAGAAATATGAGATCCGGAAAGAGATTGTCTCGAGACTACGACTTGACTTATGGGGTGCGACGACAAAGTTGGAGGCTTGGAGCTCTTGGTGTGGCGCCGCTGGCGCGCATATGTGGCCTAATTCAGCCAAATGCCGCCTCGGGTCACCACACCGCCCTGATAGGTACCTCTGTGCGCAATCTGACTTACATACATATTCACAAATCGTCACAGATCACTGGGTGGCTATCGCGAGCTCTCACAGAGGCTCTGCCATACCGTACAAAAGGTCCGGCCTCGAAAGATTTAGCTCGCAAATTCTCGCTCAAGTAGACCGAGACGGCAGATTATCGGATACTGTCCTGTGAGTTGACAGTACCTCATTCCTGTCGCCAATGCATCGTCGCTACTTCTGCATCTAATGGCGTGTGGGCTTAGCGTCTCCGAAATGGACAGTGAATTGCAGGTGATGGCAGTCACAGATGACTTGATTGACATCACCTGCGATTCCAAGAGGAAGGTGTCGGCGTGCACTTACCCCAGTCACTTCGGCTACCTACCTAAAGTTTGTTATGGTCCATGAGGGAAAACTTTCTTGTTTTCTTCGGTTTTGTTTTCTTGAGACATCATCATCATTATCGTGAACTTCATCAATCAAAATTGAATTTTTGTTCTTCATTCATTCATTCCATCTGTTCTTTTGGCGACCGCGACACCTGACGACTTCTCTGCATTGCTTGCTTTGATTTCACTCTCATCCTGCATATTTTAGTCACCAGGGGTTCTTCTAGAGCTTCGACTATTACCACTACATCGGTGTACCAGAGAAGAAAATTTACCACTTGTCTAAATTCCACGGAAAGCGAGCTCACGTTGGATCTCATGATGCCTCCATCCATCACGGGAGACTTACGACTCTCTAGGTGCTACTTGTCTGCAGCGTAAGCCTGATATGAATTTCTGTTGTATCAAGTGCTAATTGTATCACGATTGGCAAGTGGACCTCGTCGTCTTCTTCATCGCACTCTTCGGTTTATTACCTCGGAGAACCAGTGGGTCTCTGTAGAAGGCCGGGTGGCAACACCTTATGCATCCGAAAACGAAGACGACGACGAGGACTCCGAGTACGAGTCTCTGGAAGAATCGGGCGATGAATGGAATTCGTTGGAATCTTCATCATCTTCGGTGCTTGAAGCATACTCCATTCTCCACTGTTCTGCCGCGATATCTCTTCGGAGGAGGGTCTAATTACGCCATGTATTCTTGCATGATCGAAACCGTCTTGGGCCGTGCCGTTGTTAACACAATCGCCCGAACATCTGGGTTTCACATCAAGAGGAGGTTCCGGAGGATGTAATCCGTTTGCGAATCGGCCAGGTCAGGGATTACAGTAAGTTCATATTCCCCTCTTATTCACACATCCAGCTTCTCCCTGCCTCACGAACGCAACGTCACTTGACGCATAATGACAAAAAAAGGCCTCAGCTAATCTCACAACGCAGATGTGCTTGCAAACCGAGAGTTCGATGCCCCAGCCCTGAAAGACGGCTCACCCCCTCTCTACTCCGATGATAATGAGTCTCCTTCCGAGTACGATGACACCGCCTTTCTAGGCAGTCCTCTGTATCGCCTCCACAACGGGATGCTTCTCTAAATCCATTATCCATCATGAGAAAAGCGGGGTGTTCTCTTGCTTGCTTCCTGCGTTTGACCAGTGATGAGCATCGCTTGCTACGCGAGGCTACCTCGCGTACCGTTCACCACTCCTGCCTCCCAGGATGTCAGGCATGACTTTGGATGTATATAGTTACCTCATTTGTTTTTCTTGCTGAGAGAGACATCTTCAACGAAGTTCAGTTCATGTGTTGTTGTGCTGAGTCGATCCTCAGATCGTGTGTTGTGTGTCGTTTTCATCGTCCACTTGACGGTTCATCTTTCTTTGTTGTTTGTGGGGATCCTGAGCGGATCTCTGCTGTTGGTTACCATCTCCGTTTTCCCTCCCTTTTTCTTCATGCAGCACTCCAGACAGATGACTTTATCCTGTACTATGGGTATGATCCGAATCGAATTTATAGGCTGGGACCCCGCGGAAGAGCGTACTTGGAATCCCGGCGCGAGGACTTCGCCTGAGACCTGGGATGGGTTCTCTGTTGATGGGATATTGGAGCAGCATGTTGGGGAGAGAGAGGGGCCGCATGGACCGATGGCATACCTTTAAGTTTTGAAGGGGGCTACTGCTCATTAATTTTGGATTTGGATTAATAATGCTTATAAGACGCTCTAGATACGTGTCTACGACAATCTGGGAAGAGTCATGGGGAGTGGCACCGTCCTTTCGTCTCATGCCACCATGAATCAGGCAATGTGTGTTATCGGGTTATTCATTTCAACTCACTTCAATGTCCAATTCTCAACTACGAACCACTTCAAACTACATTACGAATCACTTCTGTTGGAATAAATCCGCGAGGGTTGCGTACACGCGTGGTGTGTACTGTCACGAACAATCTGTCGTGTTCATGGAAGCTCACACCACGCGTATGCGCAACCCTCGCGGATTTCTTCCAACACTGATCAGTGTTTCTTGAATCCGTTCTTGAAACACAGATTCGCTAGGAGACACGAAAGGTAGAGACAGCCTGTCACTGCGACTCTTCGTGCTAAAGCGAAGAAGTTCAACCTGGTTAGAGTCGTTTCCGTCACTGCGAAGCTGACGGCTCGACCGAGCAAGATCAAGCCTCTGAGATAGAGAGCCATCCGGAAAGAAAACTATATCACCACCGTCAGAAACTGACAAACTCACTTCCTAGAACCATCGTTCGTCATTGCGAAGTTCGGAGGTAACTGGTAACGACCGCCCTGAATCTCTCCAGCAACAGTTCACACCACGCGTATACGCAACCCTCGCGGATTTCTTCCAACAACTTCAAGCTCCGTTACAAATCACTCCACGTATTTCAAGAGTACCGGCCAGTGAACAAAGGCCTATTCTGATCTTACTGCACAAACAACAGCCGACATTCGCACTGCTTATTGGAGACTCAAACGCAGTATACATTTCTCCGGTCTATGTCTCATATCCAAGTGGTGACCAGTATGGCTGGATTGGAATGTAAGCGCTTGCGTGTGGCCTACCATGGTACTAGGTATTCCACTGTTGACGCACAGATCAATAACGCTCGTGTGCTTGGATTGCGTCATACGGTTCTGAGCTACTAAGACTTTCCTGTATGCATCAGAATTCACTACCCGATTTCACGGACGCTTTCGGGGCGACCGCAACCATCATCAATGCTACTGTCTAGAGACCAACACTGCTTTTATCTTTCACCAGATCAACAGCCAAGATTATTGGGTGGAGCTAGGTAGTCAGAGCACCGTCGTCAACAGGGGGAGAAGAGACCTCCCCAGGAGAGAGCTGAGAGCAGCCTGAAATTATAAATAGAGGACAAGGCGCATCACATACCTTTGGAAACTATCTGTGCAATCTCATCTATACGAAAAATATTTTCGCTCAATATCTTCTTCTCATGGGCCAATTCTGCGACCGTTTTGCTCGCGATGTACGGAAGCCCTCAGCTCTCACGCCCGTCAATGTCGGCAATGTCAAGCTCAGAAGGAGGATATCGAGGAAGTATTAGCGGTACGATGGCTTGAAGATAGAGGATAGAAAGAGCTCGGGGAGTTTTTACTCGGCTCTTGATACCTTCAGATCTCTGAAGAATCGTCATGTCAATCGCAACCGAGAATGAATGTTCCGGAAACCTCAAGAAACCTTTCAAGAGGCTTCCGGAACATCCCGCCTCGTTTCTCATCCGATCGCGATTGAACAGACGATTCGTAATAGAAAATGGTCTGAAGGTATTATCGCCGTCTCTTATCGTATTATACCGCATTGTATCATATTATATTTTACTGTACCTTGTAGTATCGCGTTGTGTTATACATTGCATCCCGTCTTAATCGCGTCCGTTCTTGTCCGATCACGATTTGTCTCAGTCCACACGCGCCACGCCATTTTCACGCGCAGTTGGCGAAGAATTAGTCAACCTTGCGTCCTGGAAACGTGGGAGGTGAACTCGAAGTATGGGTTCAGGAGACTCGTACTTGTCGAGAGCCAGGCCAAATCTCCTAACGCCTCGTCTGCAAACTCATGAAACAGACCACTCGAGAACCGAGCGAAGCCAGCAATATTCTACTGGTCGGTGCGCATTGGCCTTTTGATCAGAACAGTGTATAAAGTATGTGATGGGAAACTGTAGCTCACGGCGCATGATCTGCTGTTGCATGGACGACAAGATCTGAGCAGTGAGAACATACCAAGAACCCATCACTTGTGTCGAGTTAAACATGAGCGGGTGTGAGACTCAGCTTCAAAACATTATTTCCCAAGCTCCGGTGAGTAATTGGCATGTACTTGCTGCAGTGTCCCTTGTTATTTATGCACGAGATGCGCGGGTGGCGGCAGAGATTTGCTGATGGCGTCAACGACTCAACGCAGCGGCGACACATTCGGACCATCATCACTGCCTGTCACTGCATTTTTGGACGAGAGCCGTATCAAGTTGTACATGCCTTCACGCAACTGCCGCAGTTGTTTGTCGAACGGCATCAGTCTAATCATCACTATGCCATTAAAGCTGCACGCCTCGCGATCAAGCTAATCTGCTTGCTCTCGCCAGCCATCTCGAATTTAAAACCATCCGCCATCTTTGAAATAAAAACACTAAAAGAATTCGCCATCTTTGCTCCATCTGTTAGCTTATTCTCCTCTCCATTCTGTAACGCGTCTTCTCTCTACGCGTGCAACAGGTCTCTCCATGATGCGGTGCATCTTTTCCGCATTGCTTGTAACAACACCTCTTCTGTCTGTCCGACATTGCCATGCTTCTTCCCCCTTTTGATGAGAGAGATGGAGTTGAATGGGGTGTTGCATCGCAACAAGTAACGCCTTCACCCGGCACCGGAAACAACTCTCTATCGAGGACCCAGCTTCTCAAGCACGCGAGGGCCCTGTTCATCCCACTCCGCCTTGGTCACCCACATGCTCTCCTTGTCCGCCATGATATTGGCCAGCACCGCACCGCCCAGGAAGACCATGTGTCGTCGTCGCGGCGGATCTTCTATCCGCACCTTGAACTTGCCTAGCCTCTCCGGATTGCCTTGCAGCGCGCGCGTGAGCCACAGCTGCTTCAGCTCCTTTTCCAGCCGCGACGGCAGCCCGGGATACATGCTGCTCCCTCCAGACAGGACAATCGCCTTGAAGAGCGATGACCGGATGTCCACGTCGGCGGCCTGGATCGTGTTGAAGAGGAACTCTCCCAGGCCCGGCGACTCGCTGTCCACGAGATGGGGCTGGAAGAGGCACTCTGGTGCCTCGAATCGCTCGCTGCCTACTCGTATCACGCGCCCGTCTGGCAGGGTGTAGTTCTCCACGAGCACGGTGGTGTCTTCGCTGAGTCGCTTGTCCAGTTCGAGGTCGTACGAGACATAGCACAGCTTCTCCTTGATCTGGCGCACAGTTTCGAAATCGGCCGTTCGGTTCAGCGCGTACCCGCGGCGGAGGAGCAGCTTGATCAGATTGCGCGTTACGTCGCGGCCGGCTACATCTAATCGCTTCGTGAGGTGGTTCAACACGACTGACTCGTAGACCGGGACAATGTGCGTTACACCGTCTCCGGAGTCGACAACGACGCCGGAACTCAAGCCTGTGAAGCATCTTAGTCAGTCATGTCGCCTCTTTCTCCCAACGTAGCTAGCTAGCTCTCCTAGCTTCCCTTTGAATATCATGACCAGAGGGACACATACCTTGTGCGTAGAGGGCCAAGACGGCCTGAATCGCCACATAGACGCCCCCGAACCCGTACCGGTCAAACATGACCTCGCACATTTGCTCCCTGTTCTTCAACGGATTCATCGGCGGCTCCGTCAGGAGAATCTTCTGCCCATTCGTGTCGACCTTGAGCTTCTCATTGAAGGTGTAATCCCATAAGTGCTGCATATCGTCCCACCGCTTCACGATTCCATTCTCCATCGGATAGCTGATCTGAAGCATTGTGCGCGCCGCTGCCGCCTCGTCTCCGCACATGATGTCCTTGATGACAACATTGCTATCGTCGATGCGCTCTTCCGATCGGAGGATCGGCCTGCCGACAATCGAGGGGAACTGGTGTTCGGGGAAGTTTTGCCCGGCGTAGCCTACTTTGAGGAAACCTGTGCCGCCGTCGAGGACTGGATTCCGAGTATGGAGTTAGCTAGGTAGCTGTAGGTACGTTTGGGCGGGCGGGAGGCAAGACGAAGCTCCGCAAAAGGGGAGCGATGCTCCTGGCCGGCGGTTCTGCGAATAGGGCCATGATCTTCCGGACGTACCAATGGGGGGAGTGTTGGCCATTGTTTTGGTAGCTCAGCCAGCGAGCGCGTTGTTGGCGAAGGACGAAGACAAAGAGGGTTTGGATGTTGATTGGCGGCGTCGTGACAGCTTGAGGTTGAGATGCCCGGATCGAGCGAGGTACGTCGTCAGCGACCGATAGTGGGGTCTCGAGTCTCGACTCTCGACTCTCAGACTCTCAGTTGGGCCAGGGCACGTCACTTGGTGGAGTCACTGGAGTGTGGGGCTGGCATTTTTACTGATGATGAAATCTAAATACTTTCACGTTTCAGTGAAATTTCATAAGAATTATACTTTCACTGACTTTCACACAATGATCACGTGCGACACGTGCGACCCAAGATAAAGATGCCCTCTGATCTCTCATTGGTTCGTCTATGCACGTATGTAGGGCTCCCACTTCGCCCTATGAGTCATCAATCATTAATGAATCATGTGACATGGACCCCAGTTTTCCATTGGTCCTCTGCCCCAACTTCCAAGCCGTCCAGTGGTCCACACAAGTTGCAATATTCTCAGCAAGTTACCATCAAACTTCAATATCAAGTCTCAATATTCAAGTTTCAACACCATTGGTCGTCAAAAGCAGAAGTCATATGTAGACCTTGCCTTTGCGACTACCATCTCTGAAGGCCACACCAAAGATAAAGTCACCTGCACGGCGTGTAACAAATACCTATACCATATCCGGAAACGTCACCCGCCAAAAACATCACCTCGAAATTTGTGAGGCCTATTACAATGCGAAGGCCAGAAAAGGGATTTCCAATGATGCGACCAGAGTCTTCGAGAAGAATAACCCGACAAAAGTAATAAGCCGGCCAGGGCTACAGCAGACAAAGATCACTGACACCACGATGTCAAAGCCGAAGCCTGCAGCTGAGCTTGACGAAGTTGTTGCTCTGGCTGCTATTTCCAGAGCTCGCCCATTCACCCTCTTCGAACCAGAGGACATGCAAAATGCTGTAGAAGCCATCAAGAAAGCACCTCGGGCTTGGAAGGCTTCTAACCGCAAGGAGTTAGCCGGGAAATTGTTGAAGCAGGTTTTTGACTTTGTAAAAGAGCAAGTGGACGAGCATATCAAGCAGGCCTCGTTTCTGAACTTTACCGTTGACGAGACCACGGATATCACCCAGACAAGAATAGTCAATATGAGTCTGATCACCGAGGGAGGGGCCTTCCTTCTCTACACTCTTCCGGTGCCCATTATGGGTGGTTCTGCCCAATGGCTAAACTTCTCATATTGACTATTCTTGTCTGGGTGATATCCGTGGTCTCGTCAACGGTAAAGTTCAGAAACGAGGCCTGCTTGATATGCTCGTCCACTTGCTCTTTTACAAAGTCGAAAACCTGCTTCAACAATTTCCCGGCTAACTTCTTGCGGTTAGGAGCCTTCCGAGTCCGAGGTGCTTTCTTGATGGCTTCTACAGCAGTTTGCATGTCCTCTGGTTCGAAGAGGGTGAATGGGCGAGCTCCGGAAATAGCAGCCAGAGCAACAACTTCGTCAAACTCAGCTGCAGGCTTCGGCTTTGACATCGTGGTGTCAGTGATCTTTGTCTGCTGTAGCCCTGGCTGGCTTATTACTTTTGTCGGGTTATTCTTCTCGAAGACTCTGGTCGCATCATTGGAAATCCCTTTTCTGGCCTTCGCATTGTAATAGGCCTCACAAATTTCGAGGTGATGTTTTTGGCGGGTGACGTTTCCGGATATGGTATATTTGTTACACACCGTGCAGGTGACTTTATCTTTGGTGTGGCCTTCAGAGATGGTAGTCGCAAAGGCAAGGTCTACATTGACTTCTGCTTTTGACGACACATGGTGTTGAACAGTGAAAGTATAATTCTTATGAAATTTCACTGAAACGTGAAAGTATTTAGATTTCAGTAAAAATGCCAGCCCTACGTGCCCAGGGCACGTCACTTGGTGGAGCCACTGGAGTGAGGTTTCATCACGTGATGTCCAGCAAAAAGTTGTGAGGATGCAGGCATGCAAGGAATAAAAGTAGTCTCGTGTTGTGCAACTTGCAAGACGATGTCAAGATCTGGTGAACATCTCTCTCTCAAGTGATATCATGTACGGAGCATGTGCCGGAATAGTGATGTCTATGTCTGAAAAATTAGATACATGCATACATGCATTAGGTACGTAACTACAACAGATGATGCCTCAAATTTGAGGCTGCTCCCTTCAACGTCTTGCTCCTGACTCCTTGAATGAGAGATCGTGACTCTGAATTTGTGAAACCAATTGGTGAAAAGCTACCAGGAACCTCTTTTTAGTTCAACCGCCCATCAAGAGCCACGTGAAGACACTTACAATAACAGAATGCGTATACTACTCCTCAATCCAAATTCGTCCACAGTAATGACGGACAGCATGCTCCGGGCAGCCAAGTCCACGCCCATATCAGCCGTATGAAGCAACCATACTCCTGGTCGTACTGATTTCGGTCTCTCTTCTTCATAGCCGTCAAAACAAAAAAAAAAGAGGGCCGAGGCGACTTGCTGACTTCTTTCGAAGTCTCTCGAGATAGTGTCCATGACAGCCACCTCCGCGGCACCAGCAAGTATCAACAATGACCAGGACATCCAAGCCAGCACGGACGATATTCTCGCGTCCCTAGCCGAGAAATGTGACCTATTCAGAGGCTTCGATGCTATCCTGATTGCCTGTTTCAGCGTCCACACCCTCGTACCTGAGCTCTCCCTGCGGCTCGACGTCCCCATCACAGGTCTCTTCGAGGCCAGCATCCTCACTGCATTGTCTCTTCTCAGGAGGCCGTCAGAGCAGTGGGGTATCGTGACGACGGGCGAGTTCTGGGAGAAGCATCTCTGCCAAGGGATCAACGAGTTTCTCGGTATCAGCGGCCGTGTCGAGCACGCCAAGTTCGCAGGGGTCTTCTCGTCGGGGCTGACGGCTGGGGAACTTCACTCTGTGGATACGGGAGTGGTTAGACACAAGCTGAGCTTGGCGGCTCGGCGACTGCTCATGTCTGGAAACGTTACTTGTGTGGTCATGGGGTGTGGTGGAATGGCTGGTCTGGAGGATAGTATTCGCTCTGCAGCCGTGGATCTATACGGTGAGTCTAGAGCGAAGGGTGTGTACGTTGTAGATGGTGTCAAGGCGGGGATTCTGCAGCTCCACCAGGCTGTCCATAGTGGACACACTTTTCAATGAGTTGCTTTTGTGTTTCAAAACGATGGAGAGTACAAAATGTACACCAAGGAAAATCTCGCTTCCGTGTTTTATTGACCAACAGCGCAATGCCCGAAAATGAACTTCGCTTCCGTGTTCTATTATTGACCAAGAGTATAAAGTGTACGCGAGACAACGAAAAACCTTCCGTGTCTCGTCTCGTTGATCAAGAGTACATGAGAGCAAGAATAAAACAAAAGATGCAACGCTAGAGTCCTTCGCAACAACGCTGAAAATACAATACAATCAATCCAATCGTCGTTCCCGACCCCAGACCTCATCAGCGTTAGCCTTGCCTTTCGTCTCCGGGACCAGTGTGCTAACAAAGATACCCCCAAGGACTGCCAGCCCCGCGAACAGGAAGTACACCCATCCGGCCTTGCCAAGAGCTTTGTTCAAAGCCGTATTGACCAGCGGGAAGAACTGAGCAACGAGAAACGTGGCAATGTAATTCGCCGCCAGGGCCCAGCTCTGGGTCGCTCCAACAGCCTCTTGTCCCACCAGCTCCGAAGCCAAGATGAACGGCACAGGCCCCAGGCCAACAGCAAAGAAGGCCACAAAGAATAGCACCGCGACGGCTGACACGACCTTTGCGCCATAGAGGATGGACAAGGCCAGGGCGAGAGAGCTCGAGCCCTGGCCGAAGATGGAAATCAATAGACAAGTCTTGCGTCCTAGGCAGTCGGGCAGAGGAGCACTTGCGATGGTCATGAATAAATTGACCCCGGAGATGATGATGGTCAGAAGCGCGGAGTGTATGGGGAGTAGATCCGCAAGCAGCGACACCGAGTACATGATGATGGAGTTGATGCCGCACAGTTGCTGTGTGACCATGATTCCTACCACCGCAATAATGGCCGGCCGGGTCCTCGAATCCTTGATCACCTCCACGAATCCCATGTGATGGACCCTTCCGGCCGGTGCCGCTGGCATCCTCGGAGTCGATACACTCTCATCAGTCTGGTTCAGAAGACCCTCTTCTTCTGCGTCCCTCGCTGATAGAGGTCCGTCGGGATAGCCCCGGTGGCGGGTTTCCTCACGAATATCGGTTCCCCGTCCTCGAATGCGCTGCAAGATTCTCCTCGCCTTGGCCTGTTTACCCTCTGCGGCAAGCCAGGTCGGGCTTTCTGGCACAAAGCATAGGCCAATACCATGGGCCAAGGCGATACAAGTGCCCGCCGCGAAAATATATCGCCATGCCTTACCGTAACTCAGAAAGTAGCCCAGAGTTTGTGTGAGGAGGATGCCAATGTTGATGGAAATTTGGGTCATGGCTCCAAAGAAGCCTCGCTCGGCTGGCGGAGCGATCTCGCTGATGTAGAGAGGCACAATGACAGTGGACGCTCCGGCGCCTATACCGGTGAATATACGTCCGATGCACATGACGGGCACGTTGCCCGCCATAGTCTCTGTGGCGGAGCCTATTCCGAATATCAGAGACGTATATGCCATGGCACGCACGCGGCCCTTTTCGGATGCTAGTCGGCCAGCATACAGGGCGCCCATCAGCCCACCCACTGTGAACATGGCAGATATGGTTGCGAAAGCAGCTTCACTCATGTGAATGCATTCTGGGAAGGTCAATGGATTAGTACTACGATGGGGTTCATCTGCTTTGATGATGGCGTCGCGGATCCTAACAGCGCTTCGTAGCACTGTGGTCAAGATGGACTTTTTGCGACAAGTGATGACACTCTGAGGCGCATTCAGCTCGGCCTATATAGATGATTAGCAGTGCTATCTCGAAACTGCAAAGCTCCATAAATGATGACGAGTCTTGGTCGTCCGGGCAGTATTCAATAGCGCGAGGCTGTCAGACTCATAGGGGATCGCCGAGTGCCGCGGAACTCACAAGATGAAATCCAAACTGCAGAGGGCCGAGCGTGGTAAGAAAAATGAGCAGTATGAAATACGGAGTGATTTCGCGCAGAAGCTGGCTCATGCCTCGTTCAGCCATCTTGATACTTGATGATTGAGCGATGGGATGTAGATGGCAAGTTGCGATGATGCGGAACCATTGGAGCTGCGCGCTCTTGTTGCACGACGCAATTGTCCGTTGCTGGCGGCTCAACTCGAATGGTCCTCGTTGGCCGGCCTACTCGACATTCGACAGCTTCCACGGTCCTTCCGCCCCTCCCGAAGACTGGGCGCATGCCACGCGTATCTCGATTCTCGATGGATTGTACAGACGCCCTGCCGCCGGGAATGGATACCTAAGCTCTTTCCTACTCTCATGAAGACCCATGAAGAGGCCTTTCACCGTTTTGCTTGGCGGCAGAGGAAGTGAAGTCACACCGCTGATGGACGTTGGGCCGTTTGGCTCGCCCCACTCATGCACTCCATTCCATGAGGTACCTGGTACTGTACCTTTCGTAAACCTTCAATTTCCAGACGATAACTGACTTTGCCGTCCCTTTCTTCACCTCACTCAGCAGCAAAAGCCATGTTCTCCGCGCCATGGGTTTGCAGGAACTGCACGCGCACTCTCCGAATGCAACTGAAACGCAATGTTGCTTCTTCACAATGCCCACGCCTTCTATCCAATGGTCCGTTTCTCTTGCCCCTGCCCTAGTCTATACGATGTTTCCTCAACCAAAACTGCAAAACTGACACAGACTCGTGTCGCCAGATGCAACAAGCACACCTACCACACCAACGTCAAAAATCCCGAAAGGAACCTCAACTCTCTCCTCCCCCATCATACAACGCGCCAAAGCCCTCTCCGCCGAATACGATGCCCTCCAAAAGACCCTAGGCGACAATTTCGACGCCTCCAAAGCCAAGCGCGCCGGCGAGCTACACCGCGTCGCAACCGCCCTCACAGCCTGGCAAGAATGCCTCTCCTCCCTCTCCGAACTCCAATCCATGGCCTCCGACCCAGACCAAGACCCAGACCTAGCATCCATCGCCCGCGACGAACTCATCCTCGAGCAGCAAAAACTCGAAACCCTAGAGCGCAACCTCTCCATCAGCTTGACGCCCCGGCACCCCTTTGCCGACATGCCCTGCCTGCTCGAGCTCCGACCTGGCCCAGGCGGTCTCGAGGGCCGGTACTTTGCCGATTCGCTCTTCAAGATGTACATGGCGCTCTGCGCCCGCCGAGGGTACCGCGCCAAGGCGCTCAAATACGAAATGGCCGACGGCGCAGGCGACCAGTCCTCCTCTGAGGGGGAGCTTCCCCTCCAGGAAGCTGTCATTGAGGTACAAGACCAAGGGGCGTTTGACATCTTCCGCAGCGAGGCAGGTATGCATCGCGTGCAGAGGGTCCCCAGCACCGAGAGCAAGGGGAGGGTTCATACCAGTGCTGTGGCGGTATGGGTGCTGCCCTCCTTTCTTGACAGCAGTAGTGGCGGTGGCGGTGGCGGCGGGAGTAACGGCCTCGCGAAGGATAATCCAGAGAGCGATTTCTACGTCGATCCGCGGGAAGTCAAGATTGAGACTATGCGATCTCGGGGCGCGGGCGGGCAGCACGTGAATAAGACGGAGTCGGCGATCCGGTTGACGCATCTCCCCACTGGGACGACCGTTTCGATGCAGGACCATAGGTCTCAGGCGCGTAATCGGGACGATGCGTGGAAACTTTTGCGGTCGAGGATTGCGAGTCAGCGGATTGAGAAGCGTGAGGAGGAGGCGGCGGCATTGAGGAATAGTGTCTTGTCGAAGACGCAGATCACGAGGGGGGATAAGATCCGTACGTATAATTATAATCAGGATCGGTGTACGGATCATAGGGCCGCGGTGGATGTGCATAACCTGCCGAATGTGTTGGAGGGGGGAGAGACGCTGGATCGGGTCATGGATGCGGCGCGGGAGTGGTTGGGGGATAAGGCAGTAGAGGGGCTCATTGCTGCGGAGGAGGCTGCTTTACGGGAAGCAAAGTGAGGCATGTGAACTGCTGGCATTGTACATACTTCTCATGTACGTACAACACGACGTAAGAGATGATACACTCAGACCCCGAAAGGGGGGTTATACATATGCATACATACCTATGTATACGGACACGTTCCCGCCTTAGCCTGGCCGCCCATGAGTGAGTCCCTACTTGCTTCCATACAAACGTGCGTCGCTTTTTACGCTCAAAGTACAGAAACGAGACAGCAATGATGATGGATGGCAGAAGAAGAGGACGATGAAGCAAAGAAAAGAAGAAGAAAAAAGCAGCCAAGAAGCAGAACAAGACGCAAAGATACCGTCATTGTGAATCCTCAACGCCAACGCCAACGCCAAGCAACCCGCCTCCTCCGATAGATGGGTACAACCATGTATACATGCTTAAAATCATTCATTCCGCCTCAAAAAAGGCGACAACATAGAAGAAGAAGAAAAAACGGCGTCACAACAAGTCAGCGCAACAACGCTCCCCACGTCTACATCAATCCCCCCAACACCACCTTCCCAATACTAGCCACCTCTGTCCTAACATGACTCCTCCCATGCTCCTCAAACTCCTTCACAATCCCCTGCACAATAATCTTGCGCAACTTCGAGTCCGCCTTGGTAAACAACTCCGCCACCGGCGCAGAACAATCCCTCGGGGAATGCATCAGCGCCAAAAACCGCGAATAGCAATCAATCAACACATCACACAGCGTCGCAAACGTCTCAAAGAAATCAGGCTCAAATGGCAACGCCGGCGTAAGCAAATACGTGTATTCCTCCCCAGGGAGAAGATCTGATTCCGAGGCCGCGAAGTTCATCACAGAGGGGGCGCTCGTGGCGGCGGCACCGCCGGAGCCTATAGTGCCCCCTAGACCAGGTTGAGGGAAGGAGTGCGAGTCGTCAAGGTGCATGTCTGCGGCGGAGGTAGAGCGGCGAGATTTACCGCCGGGGCGGCGGAACATGGTGGGGAGGCGAGCGCGGGCAAGAGCCGCGGCGGAGGAATCGCCGTGGATTTGTTGGAAGGAGTCGAATTCGGAGAGGAGGGCGTTGAGGCAGCGGAGGAATTCGCTCGGTGTGGAGGAGTAGAGGTCGTTGATGGTGGGGATGGAGAGGCCGAGGAGGAGGTAGTTTGTGGCTTTGCGGGCGAGTTTGCGAGGCTCAAAGGAGGACATGCGGGCGAGGTCGGGGCGTTCGAAGAGATATGTGTTGAACCAGTAGACGCGGCCTTCGTGTCTGTTTGGGGAGCGAAGAGGAGTTAGTCTTGATCGTTTTGTAGGGATTGAGAAGGGATGTGATGTGTGTTGTAAGCTGAGATTGTTTGCTTCTCATCCATAACAAAGGAAGACAAAGATTAAAAACGTACGCTTTCCTCAGATAATCCAGCGTTGATATCCTCTTACTCGCCACCTCGGTAATCTGCTGATATATCACACTCGCCTCACTCTGCTGCCATATGCCCCCCGCCCCATGCGAAATACCCAACGGCGTCGGCGGCGGCGGCGGCATCATCTGCCCCAAAGTCGTGCTCGTCGCCGTCCTGCTCATGATGCCACCGCCCGTGAAGCCCGTCCCGGTGGGACTCCCCGGACTGCGTACCCCGCTGTCGTCCACACTGCCGAGCTCGCGTCTTGCTTCACGAGCTTGTTGCTGCTGCTGCTGCTGCTGCTGCTGCTGCTGCTGTAGTTGTAATTGTTGTTGCTGCACCTTGGCCGCCGCGGGGAGCGCGTAGTCAGGCAGAGCAGGCGGCGCAGCAGCATCCGTCACCACGGCGTTATTAGCCACAGCTACTGAGCCGACCGAGGAGCCACGCCGTCGGATACTTCCCGAGAGGGATGTTTTTCGAGAAAACGACAACTTGCGCGCTTCTTTGGGGATCGATGTGCCGAGAATAGACGCAGAGGCGGCGGGGATGGACGCGGAAAGGGGAGCGGGCACGAGGGACGTCCCAGGAATGGGGGGAGGAGCATGCGGCGGAGGATGTAAGGGATCGATGCCCGCACCGCCGTCTCGAGTAGTCGGTCGTGAAGGGGAATTTGGATTGATGGTGAAGATGTTGGCGGAGAAAGAGGGGAAAGTCGGCGTCGCGGACGCGGTTGGTGTTAAGCGCTGCATGCTCTCTGTGTGGGAGGTTGAAACCGCAAACGGCGACGGGCGGACTATCAAGTGACGTGACGTGACGTGACGTGACGGCTAGCTTGTCTCTCCCCGTTGTTGTCCCTCTCGCATCCCTCTCTTTCTTTTTCCTCTTTCTCTCCTCCACAGAGCACCCTTATTCTCCCTTGCCCCTGTGTAGGGAGCTCTCGGCGAGAGCCGAATCGATCACAGATTTCCCAATCTGGGATCTGAACAAGCCGCGTGGGGAGGGGAGCAATCCCAGCTGTGGCAATGTCGTCGGTAGCAAGGCCTGTCTTGGTTGTCGTCGCCGCGTTCCGATATTGCCGTGCTTCGTCTGGGATCGTCTGGGAAGTGCGAGGACTCAGGAGCAGTCTGTGAGGGCAAATTAGAGTTGCGAATGGGGGTCCTGGCGATCAGCTCAACCGAGTTGACGGGTCAATGGCCGCTTTGTTGTGGTGGGATGGCCGGGTTCTGCGTCGCGAAGAGGCGTAAAGTGGCGGCGGCTCGGCGTGCGGCCACAGGATGCTGAAGCGGTTGTTCTATTGGCGTTCCTGTGGGAGTGGCTGTGGCTGTGGCTGGTGCCTGACGAAATGACCCCTGAAAATACTGGAGATGGATCATGGGGGGAGAACTCCAGAATACAAGGCTCCATGGAAGTTCATGCGTGCCACACATCTTCCCGTCTATTGGCTCGCGACATGGATCTGGGCCAATCCCGATGGTTTGGCATCAAATCAGCGCAGCCTGTGTTTGAACTTTGGAATCCCTGGCCATGGGTCTCCATGGATTCGCATCCTTCGTCCAGGACTCCAGGAACGTCCCTTTCCTCATTGCAGCACACAAATTGACTAGGGACGGCGCTCTTGCATGTCCTCAGGGGTTCACGATCCAACGTGTCAACGCTCCAATCTGCGCGACGGACGTTTTTCTGCCGGTTGTACTGTAAGTATTGTACGGACTCCGGAGTAGGTACCTACCGCACTCTGTCAGGTCTGAAGTACATATTTGACTCATCTACGCAAACTAGTGAAGTGAATCAAGATTAATTACGGAGTATTCTATGTACATGTATCTTGAAAAGTCGTCACATCTTCAAATATGCACATGCTCATCCCGCCAATGTCGGAGTTGGAACAGACCCCGTACCACCGGTGCATACGCAGCCTTTATCAGACAGACTCGTCACCGGCGGCTGCGTACACGTTGCTTCGCGCGTAAACCCTGCACCCTTGGTAGTTTTCGTCTTGACATCCTTCACCACCTCGGCCTTGACAATCACCGGAATAATCTGCCCAGTTGACAGGCCAAACGGACGATGGTTCAAGGCTTCCAGCAAGGCGCGGATTTCTCCCGAATGGCTCGTCACGCTGATCCAAGTCGAGTCATCCTTCGCGAAGACATCATCAAGGACCTTCTCACTGCGCGCAACTGCGTGCTCGGGCGTCTCGCCCTTGTCTGCTCGCCACAGGGGGTCTGTTTCGGAGAAGCCTTTCTCAAACGTCCACCCGGGCACGAACTTGGCAATCTCGGATTTAGACGATCGGCGGTCGCAGGTGTGGATGCTAATGTCTTCGCGGAAGAGCTCCTTGATGATGGGCGCAAAGGGCTGCTTGGCTGGCAGCTTGAGGGATGCAAAGGTTGAGTTTGCCGTTTGGAGACATCGCTTGAGCGGAGAGGTGTAGTAGCTCTCAAAGTGAGGCATGTTTTGTTTCTCGTAGAGCATTTCGTAGAACGCATGGACCTTTTCGGACTCTTTGAAGCCGTCGGGGGTGAGGAGGGGATCAGCCCACGTGATGGTGCCGTTGCCTTCTAGTTGAGCCCAGTAGCACTACTCGGCGGCAGCAACTGTTAGCGAGGTGATTCTCGATACCTATGGACCTGGTTCGCACCCGCGTTCTTTTTTTTTGCCTCTTTGGCCTGTTCCTTGACTTTCTTTCTCTCTTTCATGTTCCTTTTTTCTCCCAATGCTCTCTCTCACGCCTGGGCAAGGAAAACAACCTACATTCCACGCGGGAGTGCCGTAGAAACTCTCCGCCACATTGTGATAGCCTTGGCCGTGACGGCCAAAGAAGAGAACTTTGTATTGGACGTCTTTACTCGCTTGGCAATTACTCTTCTTGTTCAGATGGCGAACCCACTCGCCAAATCGCTCCCACTGTGATTTGGCGCCGTGAGGATCAAAGGCAGCATCGGTGGGGTATTTTCTGTCTATCAAGCCAAAGTTGTGTTGTGCCTAGCCATTAATTTCAAGTTAGTCTCCTTTTTCTCGTTGTGCGATGTGTACACATATTTGCGACATGGACTGAAACCTGACGAAGGGCACGTACATAGTCAAAGCCGCTTGGGTCCGTGTTTGGGTCGTCTTGAAGAAAGTAGCCGCCCAGCGATGTATATTGGATCTGGCCGTGATGCCAATGGCTCATGGCTGGCGATGCCGCGAGGCCAACAAGCAGCAAGGCTTGGATTGACGGAAAGTGCATGGTGTCTCGTGTGACGCTCTTCCGAAGTACGGGTGAGAGGCGAAGGAGCTCGCAGTATTTAAGATGGCCATGGCTGTACGACGTCTGGTCCGTCGCGTCGTCAATTTGAGTCTCACGGTTTGCATTAATCACCGGTTCGACCGCATGCGCACGCGAATGGCCGTTAGCTCCAGACCAATGGTCGCGCAACGTGCGGTTTCCGTTGGTTCCAACGGTCGCTTGCCTCTCACCACCACGACTCCACGAGGTCCACGACTCAGTTGACAGTCAGTCAACGACTCAACAGCCAGGACTCAATCACGGTCACTCACGGAGTCACGAGTCACCACTGCGATCCCATATCCCAGTCCCGTCTGTTATCCTGTGTTCCCGTTCTGGACCTGGTACACCTCACGGGCTATGTGAACGCCACGTCAAGACGACTTGTGCGCCTTCCCATCTCCAGCAAACAACGTTTTGTCCCGCAAATTGCCCTCGTGGCAGCTCCAGTCCACACGACCCCTGCCGTTCATCTCCCCTGACCAATCAGGAAGCGGCTTTCAAGATCACTGATTTTCTGCCCCGCGACGTCACTCGTGGCAAGCAAGTTGCAACATGGCCTTGTTGATCTTTGGATGAGGGCGAGAGCATATGTACCTACCTACCGACGTCGCTCTTTGTTTGCAAGCCATGCTCTACTAGCTAAACCAGACCGACTGCATTCCAATCAATCTAGCACGACTTGTCCGCACGTTTCGACACTATTCTCCATTTGCCAGCTTATCGAGAGTTTCCGAGTTCCGTGTTACATCCGACACCCCCACCATGACTTCGGCGAGCAAGGAGGGCCAGCCGCAGGGAGGCGCCGCCCCTGAGCTCCTCGAGGGCCGCATCTGGGTTGACGGATGCTGGGACTTTTTCCATCACGGTATGTGGAAAGTTAGATGTACACACGACCACATGTAGAGTCGTATACACATGCGTATACAAAAACGACCTCATGCTGAACCATTTCAGGACACGCTGGAGCCATGGTCCAGGCCCGCCAGCTCGGCGATGAGCTCTATGTCGGCGTCCACTCCGACGAAGACATCTTGGCCAACAAGGGCCCAACCGTCATGAACTTGGACGAGCGGTTCGTATCTTCAACAACAACAACAACAACACACACACACACACACACACACACACACACACACACATACCCATTCAACCTCTTTCGTCTCAAATGGTGTCCCCTCCGCTGACCACTCTTCACTAGGCTGGCCGCTTCTGATGCCTGTCGATGGGTGACAAAGTCCGTAGGCCACGCCCCCTATGTGACAGAGCTCGATTACATCTCACAGTACGGCTGCAAATACGTCGTCCACGGCGACGACATCACCTCAGACAGCGACGGCAACGACTGCTACCGCTTCGTCAAGCAAGCCGGTCGCTTCAAAGTTGTAAAGCGCTCCCCCGGCATCTCCACCACAGATCTTGTAGGCCGCATGCTCCTATGTACCAAGACGCACTTCATCTCTTCCCTGCAAAACATGCTCGCCGGCAAAGAAGGGTATGGCAGCCCGGAAGAGCGCCAGGCGCAAGGACAAGCCATGATGGAGCGTCTGCGTCTGTATGCGACGGATGAAACCGCAAAGGCTCCAGGCGCGGATGTCTGGTTCTGGAATGCCTCCAACGAGGCCAAGGCAGAGCACACAGCCGAGACGGGGGGAAAGTTTGTGGAACTTCTCACGGCGGGTGGCCCCAAGCCTGGTCAGCGCATTGTGTACGTGGATGGGGGGTACGACCTGTTTTGTAGCGGCCATATCGAGTTTCTCCGACAAGTCGTGGTCGCTGAGAATGAAGTGGCGGAATCATCGGGCTGGTTCTCCCCAGAGGCCAAGGCGAAACGCGTGAGCGAGTGCGGCAAAGACTACGGGCCGGCCTTTGTCGTTGTGGGTGTGCATGATGATCAGGTGATTAATCAGTGGAAGGGCGTCAATTACCCAATCATGAACATTTACGAGCGCGGTCTATGTGTGCTACAATGCAAGGTACGTTTATGCTTCCCTGGACTTCTCCTCTCCATCGCTTCGTTTCGCGCATGTTGAGGTACAGTGCTGACGCCTGTCCACCGCAGTACATCCATGCCGTGATCTTTGGCGCCCCCTTCACGCCCACCAAATCATACCTCGAGTCTCTCCCATGGGGCGTGCCCAGCGCGATATATCACGGACCGACGTCGTTCATGCCCCTGACGTACGATCCCTACACGGCGCCCAAAGCCATGGGGATTTATCGCGCGATTGGAAAGCATGCCTTTGCCGAAGCCAACGCCGGTGAGATTGTGGAGCGCATTCTGAGGAGTAGGGATCTTTATGAAGCGCGACAACGGGCCAAGGGCGTCAAGGCGGAGGTGGAGGCTGCAGCACGGGAGCGTGAAGTGATGGAGGAGGAGCAGCGGGGGAAGGAGGCGGAGAGGCGTGATGCGGCGGAGATGTCTTAGGCGAGGGAAGGTAGAGTACCAGTACCAGTTGCTTGCAGCATTGGAAAATACTGTCTTGCACAGACTATATGTACATGTCTACATATTGCAGAAGACACACAATTGGCATGGCATCATGCATGGATGAATTAGTGCATCAGATACAGCATCTGTCAAGATGAAACGAAATATCAGAGATCCATCCGATAGTATAAGAAACTGTATAACATCATGCATCATATTCCCATCTAGCATCAGATGACATGAGAAACTCGCCACTTGGAACTATGGCGTCTCGCTGTGGTGATTGATATGCAGCTCGATCATCCAATGCAAAGGATTGCTTCTTGAGAATGTGTCACAATCATCGCAGTAACTTGAACACTGTATTGCTACTTCACTGCAACCCATTATCAGTTTACAGGAAACCAGTCACACAAGTCACACAAGTCACACAAAACCACAAAAACAAAAACAGTTGTCAATGCATGTTTCTGCACGTCAGACAGGGCGGAGGGGGACACGAAGAGAGTCCACCCAAGCAACATGTTACATTCCTCGATTTTTCTGACTCAAAGCAGCCTTATTCCCAGTGACCCAGGACCTGACACAGTAAACTTTCTTCCCAACGCCACGCCAAATCCCAAAGGTGCCCAAATTCCCAAACGTTCAACGTCCAAATCCCCCCTCAAAAACAACTAATGAGCAATAACCCGCTTCAAATACATAACATCGATCCATGCTCCCCCTCCCCCTCCCCCACATGTTGCTCCAATATCCCGTCCACAGAGATTCCATCCCAGGCAAAGTCCTCGCGCCGCGACTCCAGGTACGCTCTTCCGCGGGGCCCTAGCCGAGGAATACGGTTCGGATCATCCCCATAGTACCGGATGAAGTCATCTGCCTGGAGTGCCACATGATGGATGTCGAGAAGCATCCCGTTGTGGAGGCTATACAAAGGACTGCCTAGAAAGGCGGTGTCATCGTACTCGGGAGGAGACTCATCATCATCGGAGTAGAGAGGGGGTGAGCCGTCTTCCAGGGCTGGGGCACCGAATTCTCTGTTGGCGAGCACATCTGCACTGTGAGATTAGCTGAGGCCTTTCTTTTTTTTGTCGTTGTGCGTCAAGTGCTGGTGGTGTCGTGAGGCGGGGAAGAAGTTGGGATGTATCATGTGTGCAGAAGAGAGGAAATTAGGAATATGAAACTTACTGCCATGTCTGACCTGACCGGTTCGCACTCGGATCACATCCTCCGGAACCTCCTCTTCATGGGACACCCAGATATCTGGGTGATTGTGGCGCGAACGGCTACGCCCAGGAGGCATACGATCATGTAGAAATACACGCGTACTTGAAGAATCCTCCTCCGAAGAGTCACCGAGGCCAGACAGTGAAGAAAAGGGGTACGCTTCGAAGACCGAAGATGAAGATTCCAACGGACTCCATCCATCGCTGCGTCTATTCTGCCCCGATTCTTCCGGAGGCTCATACTCGGAGTCCTCGTCGTCGTCTCCGTTTTCGGATGCACAAGGTGTTGCCACCCGGCCTTCCACAGAGATCCACTGGTTCTCCGAGGAAATAAACCGAAGAGTGCGACGAAAAAGACGACGAGTTCCACATGCCAGTCGCGAAGTCAGGAATCCCTGATCGTGCAAAGAGAAACCTACGCCTCTGTGTCCCCTGAGCTCCGTGTGGCGTCCGCGGAAGTTGAACAGGCGACCCAGCCCTCTAGAAGAGCGTGAGCGTGCCCCATTCTCTGAGTGGTGGTCTACCCGTTCTAATTCCGCTGGGACACTTTCGAGGGAGTCCATCGATTGGATCTGGTGAGCGAACAAGGAGGATCTGCCCTGGGGCTGGCGGAAACGACCCAGTCTATTTTGCACACTTCGGCAACGACGTTCGAGGCGATTTGGCGCCGTCTGAGCATGGAGTTGTCCGTCTTCGAGGTCATGACGGGATACGTCAAGGCCATGTCGACGAGATGCTCGACCACGGAGCAAGGACTATTTGGGGAAGAATAAAAATTAGTTATTCCAAAGCACCTCGTATCGACTCAGTCCGAATTTCATGTCTAGACACTTACAGTTACACCACCACGATTATTCAATACCGCAGCCCTATTGATAGAGGCTGGGAAAATGGATGGGACCATCATCGACATGTTGGAGCAGTGAAGCTTAGGTGACTTGAAAAAAAAAAGATGGTAGATTATCTGGAGATCAGACGCAGGTGCAGCTGGAAACAGACACCTTCGACAGAAGTACGGGGAAGACCCCATTTGTAGTGTGACCAGACATCGTGTTGTCACAAAAGACAAGATTAGTTTCGTGACTTGTGGAAGAGATTTAAGCTTTTGTGCGCCATTAGAATCTTCTAGTGTCTGGATGACCTTGAAGAGATTTTCAAAAATAGATGCCAGATGGCGCTCCAGGTCACGACAATGGCTGTACGCGCTTTAGAGTTTTAGTTGCGGCTTTCCTAGGCGTCGATCGCGTCCAAGTATTCAGGTGTCAGGTAATGTGAGTGGAAAGGCTATTTGGCGCGAGGCGTGACAGACACGTGGAAGTACTCCCATGATGTCCAAGTCGAGTTGATCCGGGAGAGGAGACATCGAGGTAGTTTCTCACTCTCTCTTCAGAGGCTCGATTTGACTAACCGAATGCCTGAAAGATATTACCGAGACGTTATCACCTTGCCTTGTGTGTTTCTTGTGTGTTTCTCTGTGAAAGAATTGGTCCGTTGACAAGATGACCATCCTTCCCTGAAGCGTCGACATCACAAGTCGGCATGCCTGGATCGACACGTATGCGTTGGTCGAAAGGAGCGAGTAGTCTGGGGGGTGAGGCTTGACAGCGGGAAGAATTTTCGATGAAGACATGGAGAATCGTCGAAGAGGTGTACACTTTGGTCGTAGGGTCTAGTAGTCTGGGGGGTGGGGCTTGACGATGAGAAAAGTCTCGATGGAGACATCGAGAATTGTCAGAGAGGTCCGAAAGGTACATCTACTCTCGCACCTCGTCCATTGTATCGATGTGCTGAGCTTCTCTCAACAGGGTCAAGCAGAATCAGGTGTTGCCGTCGTCATTCGTCCGCGTAAGTGCTTGAACTGTTCTTCCCAACCATCTTCGAGAGCAAAGGTATGAATGAGCATCTTCTCAATTACGCCTGTCCTGCCTGTATCTGTAACATCGTAGACTTGCGAGATGGGCTGGGGAAGCCTAGCCACCCGCTTGAGCGAGCCATGTTCCTCATGTACTTGTTGGCCCGTACGCCAAGGTTAGCCGGAAGGAGTCGGAAGGACACGGGTCGTCCACTTCAGGCCGACCGTAAGAGGGTCTTGGTCTTTCGCTCGCTTTCGATAACTCTGCGCTGGTTGTAGGAGTTCCGACGCACCAGACCTCTTAATTAGCGCTAAATTGACAACCACCGCTGATGACGGAGGGCGACGGCGACAGGAATCATTGGTCCGGGATTGCAGAGCCTGGATAGGCTTCAAGTGCACTCGCTGGGCGACGTGTATAGATCCTCGAGCAGTAGAATCCAGGTGGTTTGTCTTTCACGGGCGGTGGTCAGATGCTGAGGAATATTTTCCAAACGTGCAAGCAGACGCCTGTATGTGACTTGTGACTTGAGAGTTAGTCGAGGGCTTCAACTTCCGTCGGCGAGCTAATGCTCGGATAAGTTTACGATACCAAATTGGCAGGCACATGGTGGTGGTGGTACACGAGATGACACAAGATCACAAGTGATACAAAATGTCACCGGATGAGACACACACTGGCTGGCGGAGCTTCAAGCAGTCTTCCAATGCACTATAGATGATATCTGGAACGGCATCCAGATGCACTTCAGTAATGTGCTTCATATTCTCAGTAACAACGTGCAGTAGATTATCCATCAAGCAACGCAGTCCAATTTTCTCGAGGGGTATGCATAGCAAATTGAGTGCCTTGGGCAAGTCCACTCTCGGTTACTGCCTCGACCAACAAGGTCATGGCGCGGTGCGGTCGTCCATTCCCGAGAAGGTTGGCGGGAGATGCGAACATAGTTATCGGACCTTGTGATATACATATAGACAAGGGGATATAAATGAGCGCGAGAGGTCTGGAAGAAAAAACGCCAAACGCAGGGAAGACTGGAAGAAGTCCAGGCACAGAAAAAGCCCAGAAGGATTCCCGACAAGACGAAAGAAAAGGTTGGGGTGGAAGAGCAAAGAATAAAGAAGCGAAAGACCGAAAAAGCCCGGACAAAGCCGAGAATAAGTAAGAAGGGTAAGTTTTAGAATGGAGAGCAACTAATTACTTACGTGTGACAAGTTGGTCACTGGTGTTTGCAGATTGATCACGCTGAAAACTAATCGTAAAAAGCGGCAGTTGGACGTATCTTTGTGGTTTTTTGAAGTTCAGGGACCTTGCTTTTTTTTTCTAGCCAGGCAAGCGGTCCATACATGTACACATGTACGGAGTACGGGCTCTGGAGTAAAATGCGCCTAGATTCGGGTTGCTTATCTGATCAGACTATTCATAATATAATAATAGATGATAGTATATGTATGTACCTACAAACTCCGTAGACGCGAGATCATCTGGTCTCGACTTTTAAGTTTTCGCTGCTTACACTCCACAATTTCGATAAGAGTACCTAACAGAGTAAAGAGAGATTAGGTACCTATTCGTAAGGCCATGTCCGGACTCCGAAGTCGACGCTGCACGACATCCTGCAGGCTGCCACACGGCACTACTCCGTGGTCTCCTTTGCAAAACCAGCACCAGTTCGTCAGATAAAAGCCATATGTATGTACATACATTAGGTACGTGAGTCGTGAGCCGTGAGTCGTGACGTGAAAAGTTCATCAAGTTTGCCGCGACTCGCCAAGCGCTTATTAGGTACCTAGTAGATACATAGTGGGGTTCACGGCTATCCACGGCGACCTGACGGCGATAGCGGAGATTTGTCTGCCTCTATCAATCAGAATGCGGCGGCTGCTCGGAGCTGAGATCGACGACGGGTGTCTCATCTGCACGTGGCTCCTCCTGCAAAGCCAGATTCCGGTTCCTGGGTTTTGCCGCGTGCGACTTCGGCCGTTGGGGACCCCGAGGACCGGCGTCTTTCCGCACTCCGGGCTTGAGATACGTTGGGCGGAACGGATGCCGAGGGACGGTGGACCAGAGGAATGTTTGATGCTTGCAATGAAGAGTACTCCGTAGGTACGGAGTAGACACCGACTAGGTACACCTGGGTACGGAATGAACACAGATAATGTTGGATGTCGGGTCAGTTCTCAGTAGAGGACAATACATAGGTAGGTAGATGGTCAATGATGTCTCACCGTGCACCAACACTTGATGACGATGTTGAGAAAGTGGAATATGACAGCGCCGAGCTCTGATATAACAAGCCCGTTGCGGCGGGGGGTCGCAGCCAACGCCTTGGATAACCGGGTTTTGCTGACAGACTGCGCTCGGCCGATGGAGCTGGCTGAGTTGGGGTGGAGTCTGAGAAGGTGTGTTGGTGACTGGTGTTGGTGTTGATACAATGTGAACAATGCCTACCTGGCGTTCGAAAACTGTCGTGGCTGGCGTACTAATACAGCCGATGCTGCTGTCTTTGGTTGGGGCTGGTCTCTTTGCATCTCTTCTACGCGCAGGATTCCAAGAACGATATTGATGGTACTGACGGATAACGATACTGCAACCGAACCTTGATAGATCAATTACATACATCAACAACACACTGACTTGGATACTCTGAGTCGGACCTGACTACACCAAGCTACAGTACCAACAACACCATAACCACCACCACCATCACCATCACCATCACCACATCCACTGCCACCCACACTCTCCCACGCTCACACAATGGCTCCCTCCGCCACCCCCCAGCAGGACGTCGACCTGACTGCCGCAGCCATCCAGCGCAAAGAAGTCGCAACCACCACAGCAGCCCCCCTCGCGGCCTCCCAGCTCAGCTACACGCTCACCACGACACCACGCCCCGTGCCCGACGAAATCACAGCGACCTCCGGCGACGAGACAGTGGCCACAGACCACATGGTAACGGCCATATGGCGCGCATCCTCCGGCTGGGCATCCCCCGAGCTGAAGCCCTACGGCCCTCTCTCGCTCATGCCCACAGCCTCATGTCTACACTACGCAACCGAGTGCTTCGAAGGCCTCAAAGCATTCCGCGGCCACGACGGCCGTCTGCGCATCTTCCGCCCGGACCGCAACTGTGCCCGCATGCGCATGTCCGCTGCGCGCATCTCTCTCCCCCTCTTTGAGGCCCCCGAGTTAGAAAAGCTGATGCTGGCTCTCCTGGCCGTTGATGGGCCCCGCTGGCTACCGCGCGACCGCCCAGGAAGCTTTCTCTACATTCGTCCAACCCTCATAGGCACACAGTCGCAGCTCGGTGTCCAGGCTCCCCGCGAGGCCCTCCTGTACATTATCCTTACTTTTATGCCGCGTATGGATGCTCCTCTTGGTGGAATGCGTCTGCATACCTCCCCCGATGACATGGTTCGTGCCTGGGTCGGGGGGTTTGGCTACGCAAAAGTCGGTGCCAATTACGGACCTTCTCTTGTGGCTACGCAGGATGCTCGTCGGAGGGGCTTTCATCAGATTTTGTGGCTGTACGGTCAGCAGGGCGAGTGTACCGAGGCAGGCGCTTCCAATTTCTTCGTCGTGTGGCATCGGCCCGGGGATCGCGAGATAGAGATTGTTACTGCGCCGCTGGACGACAAGTTGATTCTTGATGGTGTTACGCGTCGGAGCTGTCTGGATGTGATGCGTGAGAGGCTGGGGAGTGGAGTGCATGTTACGGAGCGCAAGTATACTATTGATGAGCTGTTGGAGGCGGAGGCTGAAGGGCGTCTTCTTGAGTCTTTTGCCGCGGGTACTGCTGTAGGTTCTTTTTTCCGGCCTCCAGAGAAAAGAATGCGAATCTGTCGAGATGTTGTGCATCCTGCTGAGATTTCGTGAACCTGATGAGAAACCGTGCACTATGCTAACTTACTCTCTAGTACTTCATCTGCCCCGTCTCACAGATCCATCATCGCGGAAAGGAAATCAATATCCCTATTGGCCCAGATGGCCAGGGCGGCGAAATCACCACCAAAGTCAAGCAATGGATCGGTGACATCATGTATGGACGGGAGCAGCACGAGTGGGGGGTGGTTGTGCCTGAGAAGGAGCAGTAGATATCGGCGTCTCTTTACGCGACAGAGGGAAAAGGGAAATTGGAAAACGCAACGATAGGACGCCACTAAGGCACAGAGAGAGTATATAGTGTCAAACATGTAAATAGGAAGTGAAAGAGATGGAAAGTTACATAGATAGAACGACATTAATGAATATTCGAGTAGTACTGAATGGATGAAATAGCGGAAGAGGGCAGGTTCAGAAGAGCCTTGCAGCTAGCTCGAGGCTCATCCATTTATTTTGCTACATGAAAGACCCTTTCCTTTGTTTTCGTTTGCATCGTCTTCGTACAAGCCCATCTCAAACGGTTGCTACGTCGGCTTTTCGGCCAGGCAAGACAATCGACTGGAACAGGGCACTGCGTGGCTTAGGCACTCGATTTTGAACGAGAGCAGAGATCAAGCTGACTCACCTTGCCCCCTTTCTACTGGTTTCTTTGTTGGCCCCATATTGCCTTGCATGGCCTTCACATGATCGTGTTCAAGGTTAGAATGGACTGCCAGGACAAGCACCCGAATCTGATACAGTAAATTGGGAAGCAACATGCCAATTGTACAATTCTGACAAGCACATGTACATCAATAGCCACACGATACCCCCACGCATTCGCATTCTGTCAATCCGCCATCATGGCCTGTATCATCCGATTTGACTCCGCCCAGAGCAGATGTCGATATTCCTTGTCCAGTTAGCACACGCATATCCATAGCATGGCTCGTGTCACTGTCTCTGTCCTACTCTCTTCTCACCGAACGCAAAAAAAAAGAGAAAAGGACGAAAGCAAGGAAGAGAAGAGAAGAGAGGGATGATGAAGAAGGCTGAGAATAAAGCACCTACCTCGTCCAACTCGTCAATCTCCTCCCCCCTCCTCCGCACCACATCATCAATCCTCGCCACCAACTCCCCCTTCTTCTTCCTCGCCACCCCGCCACACTCTTCCTCACCTCCACCCGCACTCCCAGTCCCAGTACCATCCCTCGAAGACAAAATCCGCGCTTCCTCCCCCACGCACCGCTTCCACTCCTCATTCAACCTATCCAGTTCCATCTCCGCTGCAGACAGCCTCTTGTGCAGCGTGCGCATATGTCGTCCTAGACTCGCGCTGGGAAAATTCTCAGACTGGCAGAGCGTAGCCGAGAGAGGGTACGAGATGTTATTGTATAGGTGCGTCGTGTGTGCTGATGTGTCCGCTGCCTGGGCGTGGAAGGCAGATATCTTGGCTGAGGTGTTTTCGTGGGCTGCTTGGACGGCCCGGATGGAGAGGTTATAAATGTCTTGGCCGTAATGGGCGAAGATGTCTGGAGGGCATCACAAAGAGACGTGTGAATAGGGGCCTGAGAACAGCTGGCTGACAGGAGAGGGGGGGAAGGGAATCGGGATATCGGGGTACCTGCTAGTTTTGATGATTTCTGGCAGGCGTTCGAGTCGGCCTGGCCGTAGGAGTCTTGGGAGAATATGGCCTGGAGCTTCTCGTATATGTGCTTCTGAGGATCAATGGTCGGATTGGCTGGTCCTGGCGGCGGGGGAATGTCCTCGCTGCGAAGGCGGGCTCGTAGACTTGAATGTGCCTTTTCGATGGCCATGGCCGACGCCTCGGGGGCGAAATAGTTCGGAGGGGGCATGATGCGCGAGCTGTCCTTTCTTGCAGTCGCTTCTTGCAGGGAGCCGGAACCATGCTTTGTTGCGGAATGGAAGTGGAAGTAATGTGCAGCTGTTGTATCCGTAAACGAAACGTCGCGATATGTGCGCACCTGTCAGACAGCTGCCACTGCAACAACACCACCAGCTTTTCCTCTTCTCTCTCTCTTTGTCTCTCTCCTCTCTTTCTCTTGTCAACGTGATTCCAACTCGTCAACGTCCATCTCATCAACGTCCATCTCATCAACGTCCATCTCATCATCGACGTCCATCTCA
>QEQW01000129.1:0-52514 GCA_004016085.1 Claviceps quebecensis
CACCCCCCCCCCCCCCCTTTTTTTTTTTCTCTCTTCTTTTTTTCTATTTTGCTCCTACTCTATTCAAAGGAATTTGCTTCTTCTTCAATTTCGGGTGACCTGTTGGTCATCATGGGGCTCGCCGTGGATTACAATGGCACGACTGGCTCTGCCGACGATGGCTACTCGTCTGGTGTTCAAGACCTGAACGTGTTTTACGATGCAAGTCTGGCCGAGGAGAACCCCAACCCCCGAGAAAGCCTTGGGAGCGATGCTAACCCGGGAGCTCCGTCTCTGTAGACTGGCCACATGGTCTTCCTGGTCATATCCTCCGTTCTCGTACTGCTCATGATTCCCGGCGTCGGCTTCTTCTACAGCGGTCTCGCGAGGCGAAAGTCGGCGCTGCAGCTCATTCTGTTGTCCATGATTTCCGTCAGTGTCGTGGGCTTTCAGTGGTTCTTTTGGGGATACAGCTTGGTGTTCAGCAGAGGAACCGCCGGGAAAGGCCTCATTGGAGATCTCGCCCACTTTGGCTTGATGAAGACCCTGGGACAACCCAGTGGCTCGGGAGATGTTCCCGATATTCTCTTTTGCCTTTACCAGGGCATGTTTGCCTCCATTACGTACGTGCTCGAAACTCCACTTGACTGCTGGTACACTAGCCAACTCCTGGCACACATGTCTATTATTAGAGTATGTGAGAGAGAGAGAGAGTGCGTGTATTGGACAGTCTCAATGAACTGACTTCTCCAAACAACAGTCCAGCTCTGGCTATTGGCGCTGTAGCAGACCGCGGCCGCATTCTACCCGCCATGGTCTTCATATTCCTCTTCGCAACAGTCGTCTACTGCCCTATTGCATATTGGACCTGGAACTCCGTACGTCTTTCCGTTTGATATCTCGTCGTGTGTCGGTTTATATTCCAATCTGCCAATCTCGAACCCTCAACATGAGCGCTGACTGTTCATGTCTATCCAGAACGGCTGGCTAAATAAACTCGGAGCCCTTGACTTTGCCGGTGGTGGTCCCGTCCACATTTGCAGTGGCGTCGCCAGCTTGGCCTACTCCATCATGCTCGGCAAGCGACACGGCTATTCCACCAGCCACGGTCTGCCGTACCGCCCTCACAGCGTCACAAACGTTATCCTCGGCACCGTCTTCCTCTGGGTTGGCTGGTTCGGCTTCAACGGCGGCTCCGCGCTGGCTATAAACCTCCGCGCTGTCATGGCATGCTATGTAACCAACCTGGCTGCCTGCTGCGGTGCGATCACATGGATGGTCTTGGATTTCAGACTGGAGAGAAAGTGGTCGTACGTATTCCCTCCCTCTGCTTCTATACAATCCTGGCCTCACCCTGATTCTCGGCGATCACACAAAGCAAGAAACAAGAAGAAGGTCCTAACGAAGAGACATCTAGAACAATTGGCTTCTGCAGTGGAGCCGTTTCGGGCCTCGTAGCCATCACCCCCGCGGCCGGCTACGTCTCCCCCTGGAGCGCAGTGATCATTGGCATCACCGGCGGAGTTTGCTGCAATTTAGCAACCAAGCTCAAGTACCTCATAGGTGTCGACGATGCTCTTGACATTTTTGCCGTCCACGGAGTGGGGGGTTTAACCGGTGGCATCATGACGGGCGTCTTTGGATCGTACGTTTGTTTTCTACATGTTTTCTTCTCCCGCTCTTGTTCACCCCCAACACAGCCCCATCATCACCCACGAGCCACCTCCACACCCTACCCTCTTGTGAAGTCTTAACCTAACCTCGCCGACGTTCCTCCGCCGCTAACAAATCAATGAAGGTCCTACATCGCAGGCTTAGACGGCGATGCATACGCCCCCATTGGCTGGATCGAAGGCCACTGGGAACAAATGGGCTACCAACTCAGCGGAATCTGTTCCGCCGCCCTCTGGAGCTTCACCGTCAGCTCTCTCATCCTCTTCCTCATGAACCTCATCCCGGGTCTGAGTCTCCGTGTCTCCGTCTCGGGCGAAGAAGCTGGCGTTGACTCGGAAGAATGCGGCGAGTACGCCTACGACTATGTCGAGTTGACCAGGCATGTCTCCGACTCCATCTCCTCAGGCGTCCTATCATCCAATAGCTCTATGCACGAGAAGACGATCCGAGAGACTGTGTAAAGGGGGAAATTGCGGTGAATGATACGCAACTGGATGTGTGCCAGTGTGGGTGTTCGGATCCCAATAACAAGGGACTGTTCGCCCTCTTTATGAAATTCATCCTGGGAGCTTGTTTGCTTTTCTTCTTTTTCTCTTCTTCTTCTTCTTCCGTGATCTTGACCCTTATCTCTTCATGTATAGACGTATAGTTATCTTCATATCCCGTATATATTCCATGATATAGATCCGTCTACTTCGTTGTCGGCTTAGCTGGCTGAGTTGGCGCCACAGACTACAATTACTCAACTTTCAAACCAACTTGAATCTGGAGTCATCGAGACCAGCAAGGGGGCCACGCGTTGAGGCAAGCGATGTCAACAGGCGTGCTTTTATGCGGTTCAATAATTGTATGTGACTAACAAACATACCTACAGTACCTATATAAACTCCACCGTTCCATGCTCTATTCCTGCGTGAAACCTTGCCGCAGGTCCTCGTGCTTGACCCTGCCCTCAAATGGAGTCCTCATTTCCGCAGCGGTGGAGAAAAGTCGCGGATCGTCCCGCTCTCCGTCTCTTGTTAGGTACCTTAGATAGTTAGCGGATAGAAACTCTCTATGTACATATGTAGCCTCTACGCTGCTTCCTTCCAGGAGCTCAGGAACTCCAGGCCTTTACGGAGTACATGTGTACATATCTGCGGCTGCCTACATTGTCAATATGAAGGGATGAGACAACGTTTATTGAAAAAGAGCCAATCTATGCATGGTCGCTGTGAGCGGCCACTCCGTCGTACATACGCTCATGTACTTGCCAAGAACTCCCCAACTGCCTTCGATTTCTCCATTTCTAGTGTACAAAACTCGCACAATGACATCTGCTGCTGCGGCGACGCGTAGGCCTTACACGCGGCACCGTGAAAAGTGTCTTCAACTTGATATTCCTAAAAGCCCGTGTGGTATACCTGTATCCGTTGTTGTTCGTGACTGTCATTTCTGTGCTCCCGTAGCGGGGCAGACAGAGTTCCTCCTAAGAAAACTAACTCCTTGCGCATATTGCCTGAGTGAATGAATCCCACTTGCATTAACAATGCTGAACAGCGATCAGACTGATTTGTATTGTTCCGATCACGGCATTTATACACGCTCAAAAGATGAAGATAAAGAAATACAAGCCTCAGTAAAACGAAACTAAACCGTAATCAGGATTATTTGTTCAAATCCCTGCATCGTTCAACGGGCCAGGAAATTCTTCCTCTCGGCATGTGCGCCGAGACGATGTGAAAAGGCGGCTTTGACTATTCTCCAATGTTCTCATGTTGGTGCATAGTGGCCGTGCTGGCTCTATTGGCCATATTTGTTGCAGTGGCTGGTGGCGCTCTCGACGGCCTTGGCTGAGCAGAAAGTGTTGCCATGCTGGCTTGCGCCCGTCCGTGAGCGTTCAGCGGCGCGGATCCAGATGCCGGATGGTTGCTCATGGAGCCTGAGAACGTCAATGGTGCCATGCCAGCCGCCTGGTGATATTGATTGTGCGGCAAGTGCTGAAGCATCGGGTGGGCGTGGCTCGAAGACGCAAACGAGTGGTGCTGCTGGCCGACCTCTGTTGCCAGAGATGGCACTGGATTCGATTGTGTTGCAGGCGCCAGCGGCAGAGCAGACGCTTGACTCGAGCCAGTAGCACCAACTCCAGGCTGCATGTGATTCTGGACATGATCGGCTACCACATCGCTGCCATCGAGTCCCTCAAAGTCAAGCTCTTCTTCGGCCATTTCATCATCGAATGTCTCGCCTTCAGCAGAGTTGAGATAGTATGCCATAGCCTGAGACCGTCTACTTACTGCACCACGAGTCCAATTGCTTCCAGCTCGATACTGTATGCTTTCTCTCAGTTCTTCGAATCGCGGCGACGTATTCAGGAAATCTCTGAACTGGGACACCATGTTGCCAGAGAAGACGCAAAAGACATCTCTTTGGTGCTGCGTAAACTCTGCGAGGAAGTAAGCAAGGGACAAACGAGTTCAGACTTGCCATAGTTGATTTCGACGTGAAACTTACCAGCCGGCGCCACTCTACAATAGGCTTGAAAATCGTCCCGCTGGAAAGCAGCAACACCTGTCAAGCTTAAGTGAGTAAGTCTCGGACAGGAATTCAGCAGCCGCATGATGCTCTGTCAGGTTCGTTAGAATCATGTTCTCGGTAGTTTGTGCAGCATGGGGGTGACAAGGATTGAGCGACCGTACCTTGAGGGTCAAATTCACACAGTAGCTCAGATGAACACGCTCCAGGCTTGGCGTATAATACTCCCCGCCTATGAATATACCGCTGGTGTCTCGTCGCACTCGCGGACGATAGGCGGTCTCAGCCAAAGCAAATACAGACTCGTCTGTGATGGAATTGCATTTGACGAGGCCTATCCTCTTCAGCTTGGGAAGCAGAGAGAGCCTCTTGATGGAGTCGTCAGTGAGGTTCGAGCAACATCCTAGGTCGATGTAGCGAATGCGATTGCAGCTGTGAACGAGCTTCTTCACTCCTTCATCGGTAATCTGTCCACAATGGCCCAAATGCACATAATGCAGGTTCTTGCCAAGATTCGAAATAGCGTTTACAGCAACATCAGTGATGTTGCGGCATTTGGCGAGAACGAGATTGCGAAGCCGGGGTGCCACTTCGACAATCTTCTCCACCGCAGCATCTGTGAGGCGAGTGCACGACGTCAAGTCCAGGATACGAAGATGTTCGTAGACTCGCTTGTCGGGTAGGTTCAGAAAAGCGCCATCGTCGATCAGCTCGCAGCCGGCAAGTCTCAACTCGCGAAGGCAACTGCCCTTTGACAAAAGAGAGGCTATTGGGTCGTTGCCGATCTGAAGACATTGGTATAGATCGATTTCGAGGATATTGGGGCACTGCTCAGCAAATGCTAAAACAGCATCGTCTCGGAGTTGCACACATTCGTTAAGTTTGAGCTGAAAACATGTCAGTCCAGAATGCTACCTTGGCCGAGGTGATCTTGCATAGTATAGTCAACACGCATAGATTAGGGTTGAAGCCTCTCACCCTCTTAATATACTTGCAACTTTTTGCCAGGTGAATCATACTCTCATTGGATATGTTAACACACCCTGAGATGTTGAGACCTTGCAGCCTCTTGCAGTTCTGGGCAATGGCGAGGATGGACTTATAGGTGATGTTGCAGTCGTTTGAAATATCGAGAGCCAATAGCGAAGGACTGTTAGTGACGAGAGCGACGAGACCAGAGTCAGTGAGTCCCCGACAGTTCGTCAGCGTCAATCGCTCGACTCTCGTACACGAGGCCAAAGGCAGTATGCTCCCATCGTTGACCTTGTCGGCAAGGGCAGCTAGATTGAGACGCTTGATGAAGTCCCGGTATCTGAAGTAAGGGTGTTCGCGACCTAGAGTCTGGCAGATGCTATGATGTTTTGGCCAGTTGGTGCATGCCGGCCGGTGCCACAACAGGTCGACGGCGTTTCGAGCCCACCGTTTGGATACGAGCATGCAGTGGTACAGATCTGAGGTGGCGCCAAGTTTGGCAAAGATGCTGATGAGGATTTCGTTGGGCAGCCGACTTATGGGAGGCCAACAGGAGTCATCGACCTGCATATCTTGGAAATTGGGGACGCCCAAGGAAGACTCGGAATCGTTGGCACCGAGAAAGAAGTCGGACTCTTCGTTGTCGGCGGGGGCTGGAGAGGCGGTGGAAGAGGACGAGCGAGAGTCCCGCGGGTCCTCGGGCGTGGTGCTAGGACTCCGATACATGGTGTTTGGTGGCGCGGCGGAAGGAATCATGGCGACTTGAGCGGAAAGAAGCTGCCGGCCCGCGAGCTGACTTGAGGTGATTGTCAAATTGCGGGGGAGAGCGACGGTCGGCGTGACCACTGACCACTGACGACGGCGTCCCGAGGCACCCAGTCAGCCAAGTTGGAGTCTGGACAGTCCGAGGACTGAGGGCGCTATCAGGCGAAGTGCCTGAGATGCTGGGCGAAAGGCGATGCGATGGAAAGACGGTAGAAGAGCGGTGCGGTCGAGAGCTCGCATCGATGTCGGTCGATGATGGTAAGAGGTATGGAGAAGGGAAGGGCGAGTGTCAGTCAGCGGGGGAATGATGGCGAGACTCGAGAGATGAAGGACTGGGAGCTGCTCCGCAGGCTTCCCGTGCCCGTCACTGCCGCCGTCACTGCGACCAACTGTAGGAATGTGGTATTGAGGTACATAGGTACTGTACATATGTACTGTATAGCAGCCCCGGCTCCCAGACACCCAACAGCTGTCAGCAGGCCTGAGCAGGGTCAGGTACCTATGTAGGTAACTGTAGGTACTCCGTATGTACCTGGTAGGCTGGTAGCTAGCTGGAGCCTGGTGCCCACATCGACGCCCCATCAACTCCCGCATCAACTCCCGCAATCAACTTCTGCATCAACTCCTGCATCGATTTCCACTTCCCGTCTTGTCAGTGCCCAGACAATTCCTTTCAACTGTCCTTTTGAAGGTTCGTTCAAGGTTTTATCAACGGTCCTTTCGAAGCCAACAAGAGACATATATGCGACAGCAAATTACGATGGACGTAGCGTATTCACATCATACACGTAAGCCATCGCTTTGCGACTTCGGCCTCACCTGGTCGCCTACCTGGTAGCAGTTGCAGTTGCGACTGGGGACTCGCCTGTTGCCCCGTGACTGACGTAGGTGTATCTGCACCGCGCCGAGGACGAGATAGGCTTGAGCTTCGATGCTATCGCCTTGCGCTATTTCGCATCATCAATGTGAGAGCTTTGCTGAATACGGCCGCCGTCGAGGGTAGATCGTTCCATGAACACCCACGACGAAAACATATACACACAAAAAATATTTTATATGTGCGCCCAGTGTTTCACACGAACGTCGATACTGTATCCCCCGTTAGCAGGCAGTCATGACGCTTCACCGGTCAAGGCTGGCGGACCGCGGTTCATTGGTAATTACATACGCAGGCGTCGATAGTGATGCTCCGACTATCCACGGAGATGCGTGTTTGGGCCTCCTGGCCTGAGAGTATCTACCATAGAAGTACAAGAGTCGAATGGATTATAATTTATGGCACTGTTGCTATGTACCACCTGCACCTGCGATGCGATATTCTGTAAGTTGTTTTGGGGGAGGTGGCTGCGCAGCAATTTCTTCCGCTTCTAGGTATTCCCTCTCACGAGCCACCACCGCCCGTCATCTGTTCGCGATTCGTGAGTGAGGATGCAACAGTTTGTTGATGAAAGGCAAGCCCCCAAAGCCCAAAGTCAAACTCTCATGATTGGCGTTGCGCGAGAAAAGTATGTACATAGCATGGCGTCGGAACAGTCTATTGGTCAGGACCAGAACCACTCGCGTCACACCCTTTTCCGCCATCACATCCACTCAACTTCTGCTGAATGAACCATACGCATGCCGTGCAAGCGTCATAGCACGGCACAACCACATCTTCAATTGTCATCTTCGTCCGCCCAATGCTTCGACCACGGGCAATTCGCTCTCTTGCGAGGGCATCGGCCCGTCCGGCCCCGGCGTCGACACCCCGCCGCGCGCGTTTCTTCGTGACCAGTACTCACACTCGATCGACTCGGGCTACCCAAGACCTTGACCTAAACAAGCTGGCAGAGAAGCACCGCGACTATGAGAGCAAGCGCACTGCGTTTCTATCCGCTGGCGCCATTGCCGGCGTTGTCTCCTTCATATATACCGCGTGGAAGCTGAAGCAGGCTCTCGATGTGGAGGCCGAGCATGGCAGCACGGCCGTGCTGTGTGACTCCTCCATTCCCACCGAAACCTTTAAAACCGAGGCTGGCGAAAAGCGAAAAGTTGTGGTTCACGACGAACATGGCCGAGAGGTTGTCCCCACGGGGCATAGTGTGGTTCCGGCTTTTCCTCGAACAATAGACATCGATGTCCCTGGAAACACCCACGAGTCGCTAGACGGAACTATTGCCGCCTCCATTGTCCAGCAGACCGGAACGGAGTATACTCTCGTCGGACTGGGCATGAGGACAGTCACCTTTCTCGGTATTCAAGTATACTTGGTGGGATTCTACGTGGCCACACAAGACGTCGAACGTCTCCAGCATTACCTCGTCAAAAAGATCAACCCCCTGGCGAGTACCCTCATTCCTTCCGAGAAGGACGCTTTACGCAAGGCTCTACATGACGCCACCGAGGGCGAGCAGACGTGGGATTCTATTCTGCGAGAAGCAGGATGTCGCAGCGCATTCCGCATCGTCCCCGTCCGTGACACCGACTTCCACCATCTTCGCGATGGCTTCGTCCGAGCGATCCAGGCGCGTTCTGGCTCAGATAAGGCATGTAACGATGACGCGTTCGGTGCAGCCATGAAGGATTTTAAAGCTCTTTTCAACAGAGGGCAGGTGCCTAAGAAGAAGGAATTGCTGTTGAGCCGCGACGCCCAGGGCAAGCTTGATGTCATGTATGGCGAGGGCGACCTCAAGATCAATGCTCCCAAGAGTCTTATGGGGACCATTTCCGATGAGAGACTGTCAAGACTGTTATGGCTCAACTATCTGGCTGGAAAAAAGGTCGCTTCCGAGGGAGCGAGAAACAATATCATTGAAGGCATTATGGAGTTTGTGGAACGGCCCGTAGGCACTGTCGCAACTCAAGTTGTGTGAAGTGTATCAGATGGAGTGGCACGAGATGGGAACGGGAACGGGAACGGGAACGGGAACGGGAACGGGTATGTACTACTATGTATAAGCTAATCAAACTCGATTGACCGTCATCGTCCGTTGCTTTACGAGGTCCTGTTCCCACACTGGCCACTTCTTGTCTATGATGTGGTGTCACTGGAACGCAAGCCAATTTGTGTTTTGATTCACGAATATGTACTACTTTGAACAATTATTCCAAGTTGCTATCCATTTTTTGAGCCTCATCTAATATTAAAGCCGTGCCCTGAATAGAAGGGCCACATGCGGCGAATCAGCAATAACTCATTGTACAAGAAGACTGGTGGTCAATCGAGAAGTCGCAAGACATGGAGCCCCGAATCTTGTCTTACTCCTGGATCGCACCCGCTTCTTTTAGTAGGGGCTCGAGCTTGCCGGCCTTCTGTAGCTCCTGGATATCGGAGTTGCCACCAATGTGCTTCTGCTTGATGTAGACGTTGGGAACGGTGCGCTGGCCACTGATCTCCTCAAGTGAGTCTTGCAAAGCGGAGCCGTCGGCTGATGAGACCCGTTAGATACTCAAATGTCTACCATTATATCGAAACGAGCATTCAATGCTATAGACCATGGCGTTGGGGAAGGAAAACTCACGCATCTTGTCGAGCTCCATGAGCTCGTATTTGGCGTTTAGCGCATCCAGAGTTCTCTTCGTGGCGTGGCAGTAGGGGCAGTATGACTTGGAGAAAAGAACTGTAGCACACAGGAGAGGAGAGTAGATAGAGTCAGCAGGCCATTATGCTTTGTTATATCAGGGCTTCGCCAAATGCAAAGAAGCTTGAATTCTTATCAGGGCCTGCGCCTGTAGAAGAGGTAGTAGGTACCACCAGGAAGCACATACCAACAGCTGAGTTCTTGATGGCCGCTTGGACCTTGGCGCCCGCTTGAGTCATTGCTGCTGGACTTGAGGATCGTGCAGTAGAGAAGAAGGATCGGAAGACGTTGAGCATGGAGAATAGCAAGAGCGAGGATTGGATGCCGAGAACAATGCGCTGGCGATGATGCCTATGCCTTCTTTTCAAAGTCCTCCGGTGTGGAGATCGTGTTGCGTAATCGGGGAGCGGGGACCGGCCAGCGGCAATGGGCGTTTCAACAAGCGGGTGGGAACCTTCGAGTCCATGATGCAATCATGCAAGAACTGATGAGAGCGTAGGTAGGCAGGCCTCGGCTCGCCGGGAGCTTTAGGTTTCCTAGCCTACTGGTATTACATAGGTATTGGGACGGCGAGACCGACATGGTGTTGTCGTTTTGTTTGTGCATTGTCTTGGTGGTGGAAGAAAGGCCGTTTTGAAAAAGGCTTTGCTTCATATTTCACATATTTCACGCATCCATCCAAGCCCAAGGACGTGCCTCACAACCTTGCAGGGTTGCGGATGATCGCACTTGGCGCACTTGACAAAGTGAAGGAATACCTAGGTGCATAGCAAAGCAAAGCACTAATCTGCTTCCCATAGGTACAGAACTAGGAAGAAGCCATAAATCAACTTCCCCCGGTATTCGCTGCTGGAGCAAGCTGTGACGCCTGGGCCGCCTGGCATGGCACTCCGTTTTGCTCAAAAGGTGTTCGAGTTTTTAACGAGGTTGCAACTTGCAGGTACATATAGGTAGGTACCTATGTACCGTAACTTGTAGAATCCCTAGGCATGTACATACCTCTCCGTAAGCTACAGCCTACAACCCACAAGCTACAAGTTACCTACTCCGTACAGGCTACAACTTACAAGTTACGGAGTACAGTCGGCCGCCCGAGTCGCCAACTCGCGTCATCACCTGACCGCAACCCAGTCTAAGCTTCATTCCCTGCCGCATTCAGATTGCGCCTGATTTTTTTCTGGCCTCACCAACTTGTTGTCCTGACTTATTACCTTCCAGCGGTCTTTCAGCCTTGTCTCCAGCTAGCTTTCAGGCACGCCATTTCTATTGGTACGGTTGTTTACACTTCACCGTCAGTTTCGCCGCGCGAAGGCAATCCGCGCTGCGATCGAGCGTGTGCTCAGGGGCTCGGAGCAACACTGAACTGACGAGCTGCAGCACACAGTCGCCGGTTTCGCCAGCATCGGTTCGAAAGTACCGAACGTCTATCAACCTTCGCAAGCCACCGCTACAAGAGCCTCAACCCCCGCAGCATCGATCACTACACATCACTAGTCGCAGAGCGAGAAGAGGTGTCCTGTCAAGGGTCACCCTCACCACCCGACGGCAAGGTGGATTCCAGCCAGCCCATCGCGGCAACCTCTGGTGCCATCCAGAACTTGACGTCGTACCTCAACGGCACGCTGGCCAACCTCGGCACCGCGCTGCAAGGATCAAGCCAGTACATTACGGAGACACTGGGCGTTCCTCCGACTTTTGTCTACAGCAGTCTTGCTGCTCTCGTCGCACTACCTCTGACCATGTCAAGATATGGCTGGTCGCTGAACCGTGAGCAGAGCTCTCCTAGCAGCTCCGCGACCGGCGGTGGTGTCCCGGCCGTGAGAGACGAGGACTTCAGTTACATCACGTCACAAGATTTAGAAGATTCTTCATTTTTTGAGTCAGGATCAGGAACAAGACCCCTGGCCGCAGAAGACGACGTACTCATCATCAAGAACAGAGGCGTCACATATCCCACGCATTTCCCCGCATATACTATTGGAGATGGGAAACTACGCGTTCAGGATGTCCGCGACCGGGTGGGGCAGATGTTGGAACTATCCGAGCGAGCCTCACGTCGCATTAAGCTGCTGTATAAGGGCAAGCAACTCAAGGATTCTGAAGCTGCTGTGCGGGACTACGGCGTCAAAAACAAAAGCGAGCTCATGGCAGTTCTCGCGGATGTCCAAGACAACGGCAGCACGTCGGGTGAAGAGGTTTCACTTGTCGGCGACGACTCCGCGCCTCGCCCCAAGAAGAAGAAGAATAGAAAGAAGAAAGGGGGCAAAGCCAAAGGTGATGGTAGCTTGGCCAATAGCAGCCCTCGCGAGAGCTCATCAAATGTCGATGGCGCTTCGCCTACCCCAGGTGCAGGCCCCATGAACAGACTGGAGGAGCTATACAACGAATTCTCCCTCAAGCTTCAACCTCTATGTAAAGCCTACATTGACGCACCGCCCAGGGATGCAAAGAAGCGTGATGATGAGCACAGGAAGCTCACGGAGACGGTGCTGCAAAGCATTCTGCTGAAGCTGGATGAAGTCGACGCTGAAGGCATCGCAGAAGTGAGAGCGAGAAGAAAAGCGTTGGTAGCGGGAGTGCAGGATGTTCTTACACGCTTGGATGCAGCTAAAGCTAGTTAGAGGAAGCGGATGCGTCTGCTTCGCACCGTTATCAATACACCAAAAAGCAGGAAAAGTTCATGTTGGTTATCAGAGGGTGGCGCGATAAATAGCGCGAGGTACGTCGTTTCCTACTTGGCAGGCAAGCAAAGCGCAGATGTATCGCAAGATGGACAATGCGAGATATCGTATCGTGATGCGCATCGTGTGCCATGACTGCAGTGGCATAGAGTTCACACCACTAGTCTGGATCTTGATGGGCAGGTTAGATGGTTGCTGTAGCCCAATTGACGATGCTGCACACGGCGGCGGTTGAGTCACAGCTGAATTGGGCCTTTGAAGTCGCAGAAGCCTTTTTATTCGATTTTTCATCTGACAGGGTCATATGTGTATGTACAAATAGAGGATCAAGCTTTTCTGGCCAGGCCATATCAACCCAGTGGAATGAAGCGATCTTGGAGTCGGACATGTTCTAACTACATACCTAGCATATGATTCGGCAGGTTGATCTTGATTGGCCGCAGCAACTCATCGGGACTCGGTTGGCTTATTACTTTGCGCGGGGAAGTCCCGCATGGAGTGAGTCCGCAAAGGTGTCCGGACTCCGGTGAAACTCCGGCGGAGTGAGGCGCACAGTAGGTCTCGCAGCCCTAAGCTCAACTAACACGCGTGGGCGGTGTTCGCTTGCCCCAGAACTCCACCAAGCTCATTTCGGTTTAGTCCGAGTGGTTCCAAAAGCACAACCAGCCTCAAGCGGAACTTGGAATTTCTCGCTATCAACCATTTGTTGCGACCACTTCATCAACATCCTCGCCCAGGGACTACTAACCCTAGCAGCACAATAACAGATTCTCGCCGGTCAGGTTGGAGGATTTGTGTGTCATCGACCTCGTCTGAGTAGTCGCCTTCTCTCCTCTTCTCTCCTTCACGAACACAAGAGAACCGATACGATGTCGTCGTCATTCGAGCCGGTTGTGAGTACTGCCATCAACGCCGTGATTCCTCATCACCGCACCGAAATTCTTTGGAGAGTGATCGAAGACGAAACTGCGGACGGAGGAGAAGCGTGCGCGGACACACTTGAACCGGATCAACAGAAAATACCATGCATCGAATTGGGAATTTTATATCGTGTGCCCGCCGCGCCGCCACTTCGCCGAGTTCTTGTTGGAATCATTTGACACTGGATGACTGGAATGTGTAGAGGGGGCATACATCAGAGAGATCAGTTGTCTAATTCCGATTTCGCAGGTTGTCGTCGATGGCAAGGGCCACTTGCTGGGCCGTCTTGCCAGCATCGTCGCCAAGCAGCTCCTCAATGGCCAGAAGGTGGTCGTTGTCCGCTGCGAGGCTCTCAACATCTCCGGCGAGTTCTTTCGCTCCAAGCGTACGTTCGAATATGCATCTCCTCATCCTTTCCGCGTCGGCCCCCGAATGATGGCGACTTAGATTTCGACCGAAAACTGACACTCGTATAGTCAAGTACCACGCCTACCTGCGAAAGATGACCCGATACAACCCCACCCGCGGTGGTGAGTCTTTTCCTTGTTCCTCCTCGCCGAGTGTCGTGGCCTCGATCTGTCGCTAACGGAAAATCAAGGCCCCTTCCACTTCCGCGCCCCTTCCCGAATCTTCTACAAGGCCGTCCGCGGTATGATTCCTCACAAGACCGCCCGTGGCGCCGCTGCTCTTGAGCGTCTTAAGGTCTTCGAGGGCGTCCCCCCTCCCTACGACACCCAGAAGAAGATGGTTGTTCCCCAGGCTCTGCGCGTTCTCCGCCTGCAGCCTGGTCGCAAGTACTGCACTGTCGGCCGTCTGAGCCACGAGGTTGGCTGGAAGTACCAGGATGTTGTTGCTCGGTACGTCATGGATTCTTTCCCCCCCGTCCAGTCCAGAGCAGATCTTTCAAGGACACGTAAGGGTAGTGGAACAGAGACTAACAATGGCGATAGTTTGGAGGAGAGGAGAAAGGCAAAGGGTGCTGCCTACTACGAGCGCAAGAAGGTTGCCGCTCGACAACTGTCCGATGCCAAGAAGAACGCCTCCGTCAAGGCCGAGACCACAAAGGCCCTTGCGAGCTTCGGCTACTAAGCGTAGCCATTCATACAATCCCTTAATCACGATTGTGATCTAGGTGACCAGAAAATAAAAAAAATTAGCATCGCATTCGTCTTGTATCCTCTCTCGTGCGGTTGTTTCGGTTGGCGCGGCCGGTCACAACCGGACTACTCTTTGATTTTGCTAAGTTGGCAAGGGCGGTAGGGCGGCAAGGTGGGAAGATAAGGGTAGTGGACGGGGTTTTGTTTCTCAACGATCTGCATGATATCTGGTCGTCGAAGGAAAAGCAACAAGGGACCGATGCCCAAAAAACAAATAAAGTACAGGAACCGAACGTTTCATCAGGCGGCTCGAATAATGTGTTGATATTCGCACAGAGACACAGGTTGCACGGGTGCGTGAGGATATTGTGGTCTTCATGTCTTTTTTGCGGGCAGAGTCACGGGGGAGCTTTTTCCTTCTTCCTTCAATGGTTTCTCTGTAGTACTGTCCTCTTTCCTTATCTTCGGTCTCTAATGTCCTCTATGGGGTATCAAAAGAAAAGGGAAGGAACAGGAAAGCAGAAACTTGAGAGATGAAACTTAATCCGCTGCGGCTTTTATTCTCGCCATGTTGACACCCCACTGTCCAAGGATGCTAAATCTTGATCACTCTCATGTTGGTCTACGACGAACGGGGGCTGGAAAGAGAACTAAGCTTGTCTTTGGAAATGAAAGGTTATGAATAAATGGGTCGTATGGTGCCTCTTTTTTTTTCTTTTTGCTTTTTGACATGACTGGGCTGGACTTGGTGACTTGGCATTTTGGCACCAGAGTGGGCGATGGCGCCGATGGGATCATGTTCGTTTTGCCGTAATATTCTTTTTTAGGTTTTCTACACAATACATGCATATACACACGTCTCTTCTTCTTGGCGCAAATGGTGTGTTCTACATTGTGGCAAACAATTGAGGGAGCTTGAGATGCGTTGCGTCGCGACGATCCAATTAGGTATCCGCAGGCATGATGTCACTGAATTCCCACCTCCAGGGGCTTGTGCGTCACTCGTCGGGGACTCGGGGCTCGAATCGCGCTCCCTAGATTTGTCAAGATTTCCTTATTTGGTCCCCTTTTCCGCACCTTTTGCGACACAGGTTTCAATTCTACTCCGTAGACCACATGCTTCCATCAGCGTTAATTCAGCTCGACTGATAATCATCTATAATGGACAAAATATGAGCGTCTTTGTTGTTCGCCGAGCTGAAGCACAGGGTAGCAAGCCACTCTGGAGCAAGATGGGGACCTTCATTCTCGAGTTGTAACTTGTGAGGGCTGTAAGTGTTGCGATTGATGTAATTCACGTTATGTATTCAACCTGGAATTCAGCATCGCGTTTTCTCTCGAGCAAAGCTGCCAGCCCGGCTCTCCTTGAGGTCTTTCTTCCGCGCGACGATCACGACTTCAACCTACCTAGGTCCGATGTAGGTATGTACCTATGTACTACGTACGCCAGTTTTCTCCGGTCTGGAGTCAAGCTTCTCTACCATATCTACGTACAGCTTCCTATGCACGTCAGAGCTGAGAGGAGGAAGTGGAAAGAGCTTCGAGTTGAAGTTGTCGCAGTACCTTGTACATACCTTCTCCGTATGTACTCCGTACGAGGCGTTTAAAGTCGGCTGCCTGCCCCATCTTGTCCGATTGACAGGGGCCTGATCAGTGAGGGCGCGGGGCTTCTCCGAGTCTCCGGAGTTCGGCCAACAATGCGCCAAGGCGACGGATCCCCGCAGTCATGTGCAGATAAGATAAACAACTTTCCTGAGCTGGAAAACGTAACTTGTCCTTCTGCCCTGCCCGTTCACTGTCACCGGCGTCAGAGTATACCACCTACCTACCGCCTCTCTATTTTGCTTGACTTCAAAGACACAACCCAATAACCTGTCCCCACGCTGCGACCATAAATCTCCCACTCCCGTTGAACAAAACCTGAGCATCGAAGCTTTCTGTTTCTTTCCCTGGTGCAATCGCAATCAATCCCCTGGTCAAAACCCCACCAAAGAAGGCCGTCGCGAAACGTCAAGGACCACAAGGATAAAGGACAACAGAGAAGACTTCACCGCGAAAAAGGGCCAAAAAGTGCAAGAAAGAAAAAAACAACAAAAAAAAAACCCCCCCGCCCACCATGTCCGACCTAGACCACTTCGACCTCCTCGACCTCCACATGGACCCCCAATCCAAAACCATCACGACCAACAAATCCTCCCGCGCCCTCAACGCCGAACTCGACCAACTCAACACCCTCCACCGCGCCCTCCTCTCCGCAGGCCTCAAATCCGGCGTCCCCGCCTCCCCCGTCCCCGTCAACAGCAAACGCAGCAGCCAAGTCGTCAAGCTCGGCGAGAACGGCAACACGGAATACCGCAAGGGCAAGCACGCCGAAGCTGGCCGCCTCTACTCCCTAGGCATCCAAATGGCCGCCCAGCGACCCTTCTGGGAACCCGCCGCGCTCGTCCGGGAAGAACTCTCGGGCCTGTACGCTAATCGGGCCCAGGTGCACATGTCGCAGCAGAACTGGCCCGAGGGCGCTATTGACGCTGATGCGAGCGTCGCGGCGAAACAGATGGGTAATCCAAAGGGCTGGTGGAGGAAGGGGAGGTGTTTGGTGGAAATGGGTCGCCTGGCTGAGGCGCGTGAGTGGGTGAAGAGGGCGTTGGAGGTTGAGGGAGAGGAGGTGGACTTGGTGGCGTTGCTGAAGGAGATTGAAGGGTCGCTTCAGAAGGGTAGGATGTGAAGGGGGGAGAGGGGAGAGGGGAGAGGGGAGAGCAATAGTTGCACAAAATGGGACGAGTTACGGGGTTTTTATACGGGTGCTCGCTCTTTTAATATCGATTCTTCTTCCATGGGTTCCTTGGTTTCTGGTTTGGTCTTCTTTCTATTGCCTTGCTAATGTCTTGTTATATTCTATTGGTGTCATTGCTCTTCCACGAATGAAGAGGGTACATACATACTTGTGTTGTGGGAGGCGCGCGGCGAAAAGTGGAAGAATAAGGGCAACGGAGGAACATGCACAAGATGGCCAGATGGAACGCAATTGAGCACATAGCAGCTTAGCATCTTGACCTCTTGTTGTCAAAAATGGGGTGATGTGAATCTACTGTACTTCCCCATCTCCCTTACACGGTTGTCCTTTGACTTTCAAATTACTTCTATTGCAATAATTTCAACGAAGCATCACAACCGAGCCAGACAGGACTGTTGCGCTCCTGCAGGCTGCAACTCAATCAGTGTCCTGGGAGACGAGTCGTTTCCCTTCATGTTGTGTAGCTCTCTTTAGCCATGCCGCATGTCGTGTAGCAGCGTGCGAGAGACACAAATCGACTTCTGGCCTCCTCTTTAACCCTCCACGTCGTACTGCCTGCGCACGAAACTCACACCTAAGAAGAGAAGAAAAGAAGCATCTCCTTCTGTCTTGTCCTACCCCTTGTATTCTCCATCAATGTCGCCCCCACGAGTGAGCTAGCGCAGCATGACGTGACAGCAATCAGCACACACCTCGCGCTGTGTGAAAGGCAATATGGTCGAAGTCCAAACTTGGGTCTTGAAAACGATGATTGCTGTTGAAATGGCTCCCCTTTGCCGATGCAATTACGTTATAGTATTACGACTACTGGAGAACCTCCTATAGACTTGAGCAATTGTGCAGAAACAAACAAGTACCATATGCCATTGCTTTTCGATGGCAGCGCCCTTTCATGGATATCGATATCGTCTACACGAAGAAATACAGAGAGAATGGCTGACAAGGGGGAGATCAAGAGATACAAGATTCCTACGCGCCGAAAAAAAAAGAAAAAAAAAAGAAAAAAGAGAAAAAGAAAAGGAAAACTTGCGCTGACTGTACTTGTCAGCGTCCAGTGACTCCAGTCGTCGATTTGCAAACGGAGCCTGCACATCATGCGGGAATAACAGTAACAGCGTCAAGTCCCTTGAATAACAGATAACAACCGGATTTCCGTCCTATGCTGTCCACGGACGAAGCTGTCGCCCCTCGATACCGTCCATCGTCCTCGTCACATCCCAAGCCTGAGGCTAGTCGGTCCAGAATAAAGCACGTTGTCCTCGCAGCGTAAAAAAATGAAAACTTGATCAGTGGTTTCTGTCACCCCTACTCCAGAGAGCATTGGAGCAAGTGCCAGATCTGTGGTCTAGCTTTATCAAAAACCACCCGCGCAATCCACATCAATCATTCAACCAAAAGTAACTTGAGGGGCCCGTCGAAGATGCCCAGAGGCTTCTTACTGGGGTTTCTCGTTATTCTGCTCCTTCTCGCTGGCGGTGGTGCGACACGAGCGCATGACGGCATCCTGACTACTCATGCGGCGGTCGAGAGCTCGTTCAAGCTTGGCGCCGAGGGCCAACTTGCTCATGTTGTCTGTCTTTTCGTCGCTGAGCATGACGCGTTGGGAAGAGAGGGCTTTATTCTCCATGCGGTCGAGATTTAGAGCAATGTCCTGGATCTCAGCCTGGGCCGAATTGTTGGTTTGGACTGTGGGAGAAAATGATGGCGCCATGCTGTAGGTGCTCAAGCGCGCAGAGGTTCTGTTCTGCGGTTGAGACATGTTGCTGTTAGAAAAGAGGATTTTGAGAGTTGCAGATAATTTAAGGAAGGCGCAATGTGATTGAAGGACGAAAAAGCAGAGTTGAATAAAAGGACTTGTAAATTCCTGGTGGAGAAATGCGTTGCAGCGTGCTAAGACGATGATGCCACTGGCAATCAAACATGAAAGGCGGTTAAAGCCCCGGGGAGATCCAAATTACAGGTGTCAGAACTCCGTATGTAGACGACAGAATGTACGCCAATTACGGACGAACCACAAGGCGCGGCGTGAACCCACTTTGAGCCAGACAAGGCAAAGATTTCAGCGCGCTCCCCTATCGCGACTGAGGCCAAGGAAGGAGCAGAGGTAGTTCCGGGAAAGGGATTACCCAGTCAAGACAAGAGACTGCATGGACAAAGACTGCATGGACAGAGACTGCATAAACTAGACATCTGAGGAAAAAGAATGCTATCTTGCGTCTTGGGTAACAGAAAAGCAGGCAGAGAGGACAGGCAGGCAGGAGCTTGAAGTTTGAACACATACCGACGGAGCCATGATGGGGCGCGATGACTCGAGCGAAGTGGGCATTGTTCTATGAATGACAGACCAGACTGGTCCTGACTCTTGGGCAGTGAATTTGACAAGCGGACTCGACTCTCGGCTAGTGACGTGTTACTGTCAAAAAAAACGAGCGCAGTCACGCTGTTCCAAGATATATAGGTCGGTTGTAACTTGGGGCCAGCTGAATTCTGTCGTTGGGATGGATGGTGGAACGGTTGGATGGTTGCAGTACAGGTGTCAGGAAGGATAATGTACGGAGTAGGCCTCCAGATGAATCACCAGCCACCTAACAATCTGTCAAGGTGACGATGAGCCCGGGCCGAATTTTGTGAGGCAATCTGACAGTGATGAGTGGGAGCAGAGGAGTGCGGACAACGAGGAGTGGCAAAGCAGGTTCAGAAAAGGACAAGACGTCGAAGATGGTATGTATGTATTTCGAAAGAGATGAGGAACACGAGTGTTTGACGCAGGAAGGGCGAAGGAGCGGAACAGGCAGTTGAAGATGTCGATGAACAAGTGGAACAACCTCGAGGGGTTGGGGATGGAACGGCCGAGGGAGAGTCGATCATGAAGTGACTTGGCCAGGAGGCGAGGTGAGGAGCCACCTTGCATCATCAGGACTCAGAAGAGGGGTCTCACTGTCTCAGTACGTACAGACATATGTACTCCGTATGTACCAGGTACCTAGGTACGACCATTGACAGGGGGAGAAGAGGACCCTGCAGCGCTCTGACCAGCCGAACGCAGCGGCGGGCTGAGGGCTGCAACGAACAAACGGCTTCAGCCTCCAGGTGATCAGGGCCGTCAGGCGAGGCGAGGGCTCGAGTTATTGGTCCATCACCCGCGCTTCAAGTTCCTCTCCTCTCTTCGCCTTCCAAGTTCCTCCAATCCTCCACTCCGACAGTGCCGGCGCGGGGGCCACGTTTTCCAGCAGCCACTAAGCCAGGGGCAGGCACAGTGCCAGGGCCGATTGCTGCAGTCGAGTATGTACCAATGTACTCCGTAGGTACATTCAACTTTCAAGTCGATGCCGCAACTTACAAGTTAAAGTGACAACGCGCAGCAAGTGGCAAACTGCTCATGCAGACTGGGACCAGGGTGAACCAGGACGGGCAATTGCAGCGTTGGGTCAATTTGGCTTCTAGACTCTGGAGTTGGACATCAGAGACACGCTGTGAGTCAAGTTGTCAAGTTGTCAACCCGTCTCGTGTTAGCCAGCCGCAAGTTGCAACTTGCAACCAGTTGACCAACTCCTTCTACTCCGTATGCTTGTGCATCCCAACGCCAGGAACGCCCCTCTGCGGCACATGACTAGTTCATTTCGGGATACCAGCCTCGGACCGTGCTGTCAGGACTCAGCAGCCGCCGTCATGAACTCTGCAGTCTCGGAGACATGGAGATGCTCGGCCAAGGGCTCGTCAAAGACCATGTCAAGTTATAGACTCCAGAGTACCTAACATATGTACCTAATCCGGAGGTACATACCTACCCTGTACGACGTGCCGCCGTTCCCCGCCACGGTTGCGAGTGCGCAAAACACACAGCAAAGCTTTTTAAAAACCACCACATATCATGGTCAATGGTCGAGAAAAGAAGGCAAATATACAATTTCTACACACAAATCGGATTGCCCCTTCAAGGCACGCATACTGTTGCAGAAGAGTAATAACGTGCATCACCTGAAAATCGTGAACCCCTCACACAATAATGATGCGATTGAGTGTTTTCTTTGGGTAGCTCAGCCACATTGCGGTCGCGAAGCCAGAAGCAGTTCGGTCTTGAGAGACTACTTTCTCTCGTCGAAACGAAGTCAAAAGGTACCAAGTTAACGGCAAAACAGATCGATTAGATACGTGGAGAACATTCTGAAATTCCGATCTCCGGCATGGATGTTTTTCATTTTCAAAGATCTCTCCGTCTTGGTGCGCGTGGCGCCGGAACATCCACTCAATCCGAAGACCCCAAGTCATAATCACAGATTTTGAATCCGCGTTAAGGACGTCTCTAAAAAAACATTTTCCCACAATCACAACAGCAGATCTGCACCTGGCACATCATGAAGAATATTGTCCTCAACATCAAGAAAAAGTGGACTGGAAGTCTTGAGGGCTGTAAGATCGTCGAGGGCAAGCGGGCTAAAGAGGTAGGAAAACAAACGCAACGCGACCACACAGAGGGAGATGGCCAAGAACACACAGAGGGGGATGACGAAGTCGAGCATGGTATCTCTCAAGAAAACCCTGTGGAAGGAGAACAGCAAGAAGAACAGGCCGGCGAGATGGCCACACGGGCATTAGATTTAGACTCAACGCCTTCTAGCTCATTTCCTCGAACCGCTGACGGCATTCTCGACGCTTGGCTTGCTGTTATGAGAGCTCCAGATGAGGATGAGTTCTTGGGACAAAATTGAACTCGCGTTTCCTGAACAGACATGCAAGTGCTAGCTCTATCCAATGCCATCGTTATCTCTTACTAAGTCATGTGTTTAGGCTCGACTTCGCCATCTCCCTCTCTGTGTGGTCGCGTTGCTTTTGTTTTCCTGCCTTTTTAGCCCGCTTGCCCTCTCGTCTCTTGGGCAAGTCTTCAAGAAACCCAACCGAGAGACCCCTGCCCCTGGACAATGAAAAGTTGGAAACCCTGGTCACCCTGCGGCCTCCGGTTCCCCTCCTCGGAACCCGGCTCGAGCCGTTGTTCCATTGCAACACGGGATTTGTGTACGTATCATGATTCAAACTCCGCACTTTGTAGTACCTAGAGGAGGTCCTTCGCGCGAACATTTGTGGAATCCTTCTCTATAGCACTTCATGTTACCGCAATATGAACATGCACGACAGGACGGATCAGCAACAATATAACCACCAGAGGGCTTAGGTAGGTATAACCCAATGTACGAACAACATAAATACAGCAGAGCGTTCTCGCTTTTCTCACATATGATCAAAACGCGAACGAAACAGCAACCGGGCTAATCGCATGTGGCGGAAGCATAATGGACCCAGAGTTTCTGAGAAGTGTCCACAGTTTCGTCCTCATTGTATCGATAAAATCCATCCTTGGTTCCGGCCTGGATGCAATCGTTCTGAAATTGATCGAAGACCATGAGGCCACGGTTCGGGATACACTATATTTGCCCTTATGTCAGCAGGCACCCTGACTGTTTGCAAAGAATATTCTTCTTGTCACGCCACGAGACTTTGTGTGCAGACTGCAGTAAAGAAGGGAGAAAGGAAGAATATTATAATATATCAAAGACTTACACGTCCGGAACCGCTGTCGTAGTTCGCCTGTGGAGAAGTCGAGTTAGAGAAAACAAGAACGCGAGTGACTTCATTTTCTAAGCAGAACAGAAGAAGAATTTGAAGAGGTGAGGCATACTGCCGACGCATAGTTGTGCCTGCAAGTGTACTTTGTGAGCTCCCAATTGTACACCCATGGCGATCCTGGAGTGAGCGAATTGCAAGCGCACGATCTGTCGAGTGCAGTCGCGGAGGTGAGGAAGATTGGGATGATTGCTGTGATGAACCGCATGGTGAGGAATGGGATTGATTGAAAAGGTTTTTTGGTGGTGTGATTGTGATGATGAGAATGCACTTGGATCAGAAGGAGAGTGATCGCAAAGAGGACCTGGATGCACAAACATCTGGACAAAAAAAAAGACAGCAGAAGAACTACGGGAGACGAAGAGACTTTTGTATTTCCCACGCTTCTCAAAACATTGCGTGCTCTTCTGTTCGCACGAGAATTTGCTTGCCCCATGAATGAGAGAAGCGGTCTCATTCCGAATTCGTGGGGTTGAGGCCTTTCCCCCCCCCTCGTGCGCTGGAACCGTACGCTTGCCGCTTTGGTTGTGATAGTCCGATATGACCCTCACTTTATGCTGCCATTTGATCCTCCTGCCGTCGTCACCTTGCGGTTTCGTCGACCCAGAATGGCAATCCCCGCCTCGTTCGGTATAATGTACCTACATATCTGTAAACAAGTGCATGGATTATCTCTCACTCAACAATGGACGGAAAGATAATCCTGTTTCACGAATGCGTGCGTACATGGGCATTCTAGAATCCAGATGCGGGAGTTTATGTGTCTGTTGATTTTGAAAGGAAGCTTCAAACCTCATCTCTACGCCAAAGGGTCCGTCTCAGGTCTATGTAAGCGCTTTCTCGGGGCTTGAAGTTGAAGATGTGTGAACTCAGACGCAGTCACCGAAAATGGCTCTCTATGAATGAGGTCTAAGTTCTCCTTCTGCGGCATTAGAAATCCTTCGCTCTTGAACTCTGTAAATATTTAATGAATGTACTTACATAATATGAGGAGAAGATCGAGGTATGTACTATCCTGTGTCGGGTCGTTGGGCCTATAGGATACATAGTCAAGTCGAAGGATCCCACGCGGCTCAATCAGTGCCAAAGTGAGTATCAAGGGGGGGGGGATAGGCTCTCGCGACATGACACGACTTCCCTCCCTCCCAGGGCCCTGCCGGAGGCTGCCGGCGGTAGCTGTTTCCACGACCACATGTCGGGAGAAGAATCCGAAAAGACTTGACGATGTGCGTGAGCCAATATCCGACTTGGACCTCAGCAAACCAGACAAGACAGTACGATTTCATAGCTAATCTCGTGCCGCTATATACAGAATACAGAGTAGCCTACAGTATTATGCGAGGGGATTGGTTTCGCTGAAGTCCAGTCTGCCATCGTACACATCTGGAACGATTTTCATTATGTCTTGTACGTTTCAATGCCAACGCGGAGTCGCGGACACGGCCAAGAAGCGGTGTACCGTGTGCCAGAAAAATATCAGACGAACACACACGCGAGTGATATCTGTCGCCTTGTGTTGGTTGGTAGCAGCCTCACATCTTAGGCATCACTTGTTCTCCTGAGGCTTGTAGGGCACAGCCCCTGCATGTACATAGCCTCCTTGGTTCCACGGATGTGGACAGACTACAACCTCCTGAGGTAGACACAGTAATTTAGTAACCCGGCGTTCGATACTCCGTAAGAGGTGTGCGGGAACAGTGCGCAGGCAATTCAAGTCTTGCGCGTTCAATTACGACAGAACCATCTTCAGACGACTCCAAGCAAGGCGTCTCCGAGACTCCGAATGTCTGTCTCCAAGACACTTCTGTCACCTGGCGCCCTCGGGGCTCGATTGGGCCTTCAAGACTTGAAAGTCGTCCAGAAAGCTTCGGGGAACGAATTGAGCTGGATACTGATTGCTTTTCATCTTGAAACTGAGTATGGTAGTACTCGTGGGTAAAACGTTTGAAGTGGGTTACTTTTTTCAAACGTTTTACCCACGAGTATGTTACATTTACAAGCAATGACTGCGACGCTGCGTGCGCTGCCCAATAAGACATGCATCACCGTCTTCGACTTATTATTAGGACTCAGGAGTGGCCTGTATCCATGGGCTATGGACATTCGCCCAGACTTAAGGGCTTGCTGTCACGAAGCGGCTGTGAACGGAAGTCACTTGCGAGGTAGACCACAGCTTCGTCGCTTCCAAGAATCCAAGGTTGGTTATTTAGGATCTAGGCGCCATTAGGGTATATGGTACTGATGAGAGGAAAATAACCCTATGCGGCGTGCCTGTACTTGCTTACGGTCAGAGCGAAACCCAAGTATGAAGCAACCACGATTCACTGGCAACGTCAAACGTACCAACAAAAGAGCGAGCCTCGAGGAAGTAAGTTGACGGGCTAAAGTCTAAGCGTAACTACTACCAGCGAGATCGAGTCTCGAGATCTTCTCAAGGCACGTGATCATATTTCTTAGGACTCAGCAACCAGAAAAGCAACTCGTCAATCATTTGTTGCAAAGTGTACGACATAATCAGGACTCCTCGCAGTATGGCATTATGCATAACTATGAATAATGAATGAGAAAAAAGTGTTCGCAGGGCCTCTTCACGAATCACACTGCACAGAAATCGAGTAAGAAGAGTTACTCGGTTAGAAGACTGAAGCAAACGAAGATTCAAGACTGGGTAACTCGTCAAGACTGGGTAACTCGTCAAGACTGGGTAACTCGTCTTATCAATACTGAGAGCGATCCCAGTTGTATCAAGATTCAACAGTCGTGCGCGTCTTGCGTCTTGTCGATGTACAGAAACACTGCGGCAAGGGCCAGATAGTTGGGGGCTTGGAACTTGATTTCCTCAATTCTCAACACGATACACGCTCCCAAATTCGGCTCTCTCGGAATCTATAATAACTTGCGCCTTCGATGGCTTCATCTTCAGACTTCGGCTCCAAATGGGGGGTCATGTTGCAAAGTCTACAGAGCACATGTCAAGATAAGACTTGTTAAGTAGGTACCTAGGTTGGAGGTATATATATAGGTACATAGGTAGGTAAAAAGGTTGGGAACTCTCTCGGAGTACGGAGTGAGAGGATGATGGCCAGCATTAGGAGGTAGGTACATACCTACCTAGAGTTGAACGTACATGCCCCATTACCGTGCAGTGTCCCAGACTCCCAGTGTTTACTCGTACCCCTTGCATGATTTTATATCTGCTACATACGTCGGAGTACTCGTGGGTAACCTTTTGAAAAGGACACCCACTTTAGATATAGTAATTGTCCTTTTCAAAAGGTTTCACGCGCGAGTATTCCTTTTTTAGAGATGAAATAATCATCATACTCCGCATGCGTCCGCCCCTGAGTTCGTGAAAAAGAGGCAAACGTCTTTGCTTGCGCGCATAGCACTCTTGCGTATTTATAATTTATAATGTGTTGTTGCAGCACTCATCAACACATACGACCATAGGTGGCAGAGAACTCGGGATCCCGTCCGCTCTCCCATAGATAAACTGCCAACCGACAGATTAGTAGTTGGGTCGGTGACGACCAGCGAACACCGGTTGTTGTATGTAAGAGTTTTTTTTGCCGAATTTTGTGATGGATTCGAGCTCTGGGCTTCCTTGTGGATGAAAGGGTGTGAGGTTCGGAAAGCTCCGTAGAGTAGGGAGGACTCCAAGCGAGAGTCAATTGACTCAGGACTCAGGAGTCAGGAGTCGGGAGGTGCAGATGGCGAAGACTAGAGAGACAGAGAGCTTTTGCTTCCCTTCTGATCACGTTTGTGACGAGTGAACAGATACGGAATAACCTACCTTGTATGTAGGTTTGTTTCGGCTTTTAATTACGGAGTATACTCCGTACATATGCACAATCTTTTTGTTTGCCGGACGCGGGCAGCTGAAACTTCGATGAGCTGTGATCGGCCGTGAGCCACTCGGCAGATGAGGTGGGGCTTCTGGGAATACCCACTGTGGGGATAACTAGAGCCGAGCCGACAGATCCCTGGAACCAAATTCTGCACGATTTTCACGCGACCATCTGTACGGAGTATCTACATACTTCGTGGACTGTGCCTACTTCCTGATTTCCGTAAACACGACTACGTATCTATTTTACTTACATCGCCTAGCTGCCATCCTGGCCATATCTGTACAAAGCCATCCGCCGGATGTGATCGTGTTCATGAGATGCGCAGCTTCAAACATTACTGACCACATATGCCCGAGCCAGGTCCCTTCTGGCACATGAATTTACCACCATTGCACGAATAGCAGCCATAGTCTCCCACGCATTCGCATTTATACGGATGGCACTCCATACCCGGTGAAGAGCAAATATTGCATGTGCAACGGCGTTGCAGGTTGTTCAGGGCGAGGAGATTCTAGAGAGCCGTTAGCAGAGACTCGAAGCAGAAGCGGGTGACAAGAACATAACGACATGTCAGGAACACAACGAGCACAAGACACTCAGATGCAACAAGTGAAGCAGAACAAGAGTTAACACGAAACAGAAGAATGTGGTACCTTTTCATCGCCCCTAGACAAGTCTCCTCCCGTATACGTGAACTCTCCTACTGTGACGCTACCAAGCTCAGGCTCAGGCAGAGCAGAGGCTCCGGGACCAAAGGCCAACAGGTACATGGCGAAGTTGAGGGCCTTCATGATTTCTTTGTGCTTGCTGGTTACGTGTTGCTGTTGCTGGCCTGGGAGGAGGATGTAATGTCACTATACTTCAATGAAGTGCGAGTGAATGCGTTTGAGCGTTTCTCGTGCAACACTGCAGGAACCGTGATTATTATATCTCTTGAGGTCACATGCATTCCCAACGCAAGAATACTAAGAATGCGTGGTATGAAAATCCAAACTTAGGAGACTCTCTTATAAGGGTAGGCTACATGATTACAAACCGGGCTTACACGGGTCATGACGCGATCATGGTTCCTTAGGTAGGTATTTGCCAATGAAGACATGCATGCGGTCAACGCGGCGGTCAGCATCACCACCAGGTGTGAGGGTTTGAACCGGGCCGAAATAAGTTGCGTTGGTTTCTACATTATCCATAGTGTTGAAACGGAGAAAATGTCAACGAGATCCTCCATGGGAAGAAGATGCTTTCCGGTAACCCGCGAGGGTTTCAGTCCGGGGTCCCCGGACTCCAGGATTTCCAGGCGTCATCTGGTATGTAGAGGTAAGTATGTACATTGCACATATGGATCTGAATTCTGACGGGTAGCCATGGACTTATCATCCAAACAATGACACGCTGAATTCTGCAGAACAATACCCTCATGAAGCGAACGCCGAGCGTACCGTAACCTAATTGCCTTTGGCCGTCGGGTCCCACGACGGGTTTCTTTCTCAGCTGCCCGCTGCGTGATCCATCACGAATCCTTCCTACTCTATATGTTCGATTTCATTCCTGCTGGAATACCGTCGTTTTACCTATTCGGCTGAATGGTTTCAATTGCCGTTCTCGGTCGAATGCTTTCGTTTCCCATCCTTCGTAAGTGATGCACGAGAAAGACTCGGCTTCTTTGCTACTTTCTCACCGCTTATTAATTGCCGCCGCTAATCGTCCTACTCCGTACGCATAGATCATGGTCTCCCGCAAATTCGGATCTTTTCGAGGCAGACGACGCGTCGCGTTGTTTTCTCGAACGCAGTCTGAGCAGACGATGTAGTAGGCACTTGTGACTTGAGGAGTAGAAGTCACGAAAAGGTTACAAGAAGTGAGATTTCAAGGCTATTTTCTAACGCCGACGATGATGCAATGCTTGACTTATGGGCCTGGGATGCAATTGACAATACGGTATACCCCATACTCTCTACATCTCCGGAGTCCGGACGGCGGAGGTTCTCAATTTTACACCTCCCTTTCTCTAAGGCATGTAATAGTGATACGTCATGTTCGCCGCGGATCGCGACGAATGGCGGCATACACTCTCTTCACATCTACTCCTTATTGTCTACCTTGTTGCGCCGCCGGCCTAAGGGTGGAGTAAACATCTGTTCTCAAAATATCAGCCGTCCGGAACAAATCTACGGAAAATTGCACGACTGGCAATCGACTGAAGGATGCCAACGGTTCTGCGAAGCAAAAATTCACTCGCTACTGAAATGGTTCCATTGGCAATAGAACTACCTACCTCCACAGACCCCCTCAACTCCCGCCCATCTGGCGTCTGCCCTTGCCGAGTCCCGACGCGGAGCGAGGCTGCGAGGGGCTCATGGACCCATGATACGAATCAGCAATAAGAGATCCTCGTTAAAAGCCATGACCATCAAGCGGCGAATGATCCTTGCTATAAAAATCCTTCATGCAGCCATGTAGAGATGCAACCTCTCGGAATCGGTCTTCCTTATTGACTATGTTCTTCAGACTTCAACGATCAAGCCAAGTATTCCTGACGTCCGAAATAGCCTATCAGCCCATTCACACAAATTTGTTGGAAAGAAATATCGAGTCTCTACTCGGAATACATTATGATAATCTGACGATGCCTACAGTAAGACAGTAAGGGAGCGCTGACTCATCATACGTTACATTTCTTAGAATGTTGTCTTCTGAAATTTGAATAGCTTTTGTACATGAATTGCTGGAGCAGAAAATTCGGAGCCCTGTCTACATAGAGTGGTCTACCTGCCTAGTACCTATAGCAAAGAGACCATCTCTGACACAATGAATCAAGAACGGCAAAGATGACGCAACTCGGAACTCGGAACTGACCCAAGTCCAGAAAAGCCACAAGAATTAATGATACATGATGAACGGCCCGGGAAGTCTTGCATGAAAATTGCTCAAAGCGTTCATCCGCATGGGTATTCTATATAAGAATAGTGCTTGAACGCCCTTCCAGACCCAGCACCTGAAAACAAACAACCCTCATCACAAACAAACAAGGACGCCTGAGAACAAGCCCTCGTCACAAACAAAAGCAACCATGAAGGCCTTCATCTTCGCAATTTCCTTGTTGACCTTTGGTCCTGGGGCTTTGGCTTTGCCTGAGCCCGAACTTGAGGGCATCACCGAGGGGGACTTCACCTACACGGGAGGAGACTTACCTCGTGGCGACGGAAAGGTAAAGCCATTTTTCTTTGGATTCGTCTTTTACTCATTATATCGCTTCCTCTTTCTTTTCCATGAACGGTTTTGAATGCCTTGAATTGAGTTTTCTGGACCTGTAGCGTTCCTGTCCTTGCTTTCCGCTGACGGCGCCGTAGAACCTCCTCGCCCTGAGCAATGTGCAACGCCAGTGCGCTTGCTTGTCCAATTGCAAGGACCCGCTTGAAACTTGCGAGGCGTACGAGTGCCAATGTCGCGGCGCTTATGGCTGCTACTCGTGCAATGGTGGTAAATATCTTTGCCAGAAGGGACCTGGCTCTAACACCTGCTTTCAATAGTGACAAGTGTACGAAGCTGTACATCTGGGTCACACGATCACAACGCGATTTACCATGAAACCAAGATAGCGAGAGGCTGGGCTGCGATGCGTTAATGGCCGTCGGAGAAAGGAGGGCTCAGTGAGATCTGAAAGCCTGAATGGAAGGAGTACCGGAGAGACAAGAAGACTAGGCGCTGGATGTGGCCATAGGGAATCGGGATACGTCGTGGGCTCAGCTGAACTATGCTATACATAAAGTACATATCAAACAATCCGAGTTCTTTTCTTCTTCTTCAATCCCGGAATCGGCGTAGCGGTCCTTCGTGATGAATGGCTCATTGGTTATGCGCTCCGTGTTCAAACTTCAATGTTGATTACATACCTACCCATCGGCACTGGGCAGAAGCATGCCATATGATAGATAGCACAAGTTAAAGCATGGCCAACACAGGCCTTCTCTGTTTTCATGGAAAGCGAGACTTCTGGTTCGTCTCTAACTCTTTCAAAAATGGGCTTTTCACGGTCGACATTCCGCTGAGCGACCCCGAGATAACAGCCTTCCTCGGCAGCCCCGCTCACATCTGCGGTGCGCTCTTCGCGTGCATCCCATCGTCCCGGGCTCAGCGGAATGTCGAGATTCACAAGGCCGCTCTAAATGAGTTCATACGTTCCGCGGCCGCCATCCGCGGCTTCCGTTCGGACAGTGACTGGGACGAATACAGCCAGGGTCTGAAAGAACGTGTCGACTAAGGTCTCTCTATCATCGTCGACAGGCAGACCAATGTTCACAGCCTTTTCGTGAATCGTGACATCTCTTTGACAAGCATGAAGAGGAAAGAAAAGGAGAGAAGGGTGTGTGTGACAGGAGGGCAATCTACCTATGTACATGTGTGGAGGATCCATAATAGTGTGGATCCGTAACACGCCCCGACATCATGTGCATGCCTCCTGATGAGTCCTAGACTCCTAGCTTACCATACGCGCCACTACCTATTAAATATCATATATGCCAGACACCTTGAGAGAGCTCAGCATAAATACCGAAGTCAGCGCTTTGGCCCAATGACTGAGTACCTATCACGTTCATGTTTAATTCGGAACAAGCGTCTTCCTCTTGTTGTTCTTAGTTCGAATAATGACCTGGGCAACTGGACTTTTGCTCTGTTGATGGCACAAGGCCATATATAACCGAGCTATCCGTCTTCCTGTCCTCATGAGAAGGAGCACCAGCGATGGCTCGACGGTCAACGCTGATACCAGCTCCGGTCATGGCTGTTTTCTGTTTTGGCAGAATACTCATCTTCCATTTCGTGATCCCCCTATGTATCAGCCTTTTTTGCCGATGCCTGCCATCGTAGTATTATAACAAATGTCTCGCGATGGATTCACTTTTGGCACTTGATGCAGTGTCGGCGCGTGAAGCAGCGGGAGCGAGCTAAAAGTTATTCAAGCGAGGCAAGAGTGAAGACAGAAAGGGACGAGTAAAGTCAAAGATAGGTATGTAGGTGGTGCTAGAGAGAGGTGACCGATCCTTGCGTAAAATTGGACTAAACAACCACCCTCCCCAAAACACCTGAAAAGGTAAGATTTGCATATTTGAGGGCCCCTGGCCATTGAGGTATAGGAGACACCTACGAAGGATAGGATGGGCGAAGGGAACTTCGCGCGCAGTACCGATCTGACCATGTCACAGTGTCGCTGACACACCCAATCACCATACCGAGTGTTTAGAAAATGCGGCCATGCGCGCCCTGCTCGCCTATGGCAATGAAAAACGGCTTTCTAAAGGGCCGTTGGAGAAGACAGATACCTACGCAAGGCGCTTAGATGCATGGAGACGAGGGAAAACCTCGACCAAACTATTGCGTGTCATCGCCAGGGCATGCAAGACAAAGATGATGGACCAGATGGTAAATTTATGATGAATGTGCGATGCGTAACCTATTGGATTATGGAGAACCTGAGAATGGGCGCATGGGGACATGCTCAACAGTGGAAGATTCAAGAGGGGGTAGGTAGAACGATGTAGACAGGGTGATATTGTTACCATATATACTCTGTGCATCACTAAATTCAGAAGCTGCTTCGTTCCAAAGAACACGCCTTAAAACATCATCCCGACCCAATGGACACGGAAGTTTCTGCTTGCGAATCGATGGTCTTCCTACAAACATGACTTGCCCGTCGTGGCGGACCACACGTGAAGTTTTGTGTGGACAGGTCTATTCGTATGCTCATTCACAGCAGAACGACCGCCAAGAGCGAGACTCGCTCTCAACCTCGATCGTGCAGACTGGAGCGGGCCCGTTCACACACAGTCGTACGGTGTATTATTAATGCCGGAGTGGATTACTGATCCTTTCCCTCGGGGCTAAGCAAGGCAGATCTGAGGACTCGGGCGGTTGCTTGACCGGCTGGCCAAATGTTCGATGGGCCAAGCAACGTTGGCTCACGAATGCAAGCAAAGACTTGCATGTGCTGGGGTCTCGCGCCGAGAAGCCCAGGTGTTACGACATCGTACAGGAAACGGCTTGTTGAACTGCGGTCTAGTTTCGATTATACCGGACTGCCACAAAGATGCTCATGTTGCTGCGTGCCTCGTCGTTGCAAGGCTGGCCGTCGAATACAGCGTGTAGAATGAAAGCCGCAGGATGTACAGCAATATTCTTCCGGCATCCGCTCGGCGCAACTGTTCCGGTCAAAGAGCTTCTCTCGTACATTATGCGAACTGCGTCTGCTTCGTGCTCGTGATCCCTCGCTTTGAATGAAAGAAAGAGTGGAAACGTATTGCCATCGGGTCGAGTCAATGAAAGTCCGACCTCTCTCGTCCGGAGCTAAGATGCAATGCATCGCGACCTTTTCACCGGGCGAGTTGCCGCAGCTTGCGCCTACGCTTCCCGCAAGCTTAGGCCGAAGCACGATGGTGAAAATTCTCCGAACGAAATTGGAAATTGCATGAAATATGATATGCATCAACCTTCCCACTTGAGCCGAGCAGAAACGATTCCTAACTCCGTGCGCCGTCTCAGAAATATTCGGAAAGAAGGGTAATTACACCCTGTTTACGGCTTCGCAGATGGACCCCATATTAATATACACGAATGCCCCTTCCCTTGGCTTGGGGCATTCTGAACGCCGTTTCAATGAATAGTCGAGCCTCAAAAAAAGATGCAGAGTGTCCTAGAATCTGTGCAAAGTTAGTATGTGCGTCGGAGAAAATGACCAAAGTTAAGAGATGAACCTACCTTATTTCGTACGAGCCTGCCCGTGTCATATATCGTACCCACTTTACACTGGAATAGTTGCTTTTCTCAAAAACTTTCAGATAGCGGACTAAGAGCCCTGAACTAGTGAACATGAGCAAGCTGAAATTCAAGCTCAGAGGAGGACGACTCCACGCTCGTTGATTGGTCATGCTCGTAAGTAAAGCCTCAGCGCTTAACACGTATTCGCTCTGACCGGTGAATCTACCGACCTTCCAGACGATACAGTTTTCGCTGGGCTCGTACTTGGCTTTGCCTTGTGTCACGCGCTCGATAATCTTGGCCGTGTTGAGAGGCGTCGGGATGCGCACCACGACATTTGTGGCAAAGAGTTTCGAGCCGAAATTGGCCTTTACGCCGATGCTGTACTCGACCTTGCTCCGCCCAACCTCGTTCACAATGGCGTGGACTTTGAAAGGAAGATTCACGTTTTCTGTGGCCCGATACCTCATGAGTTCGAATTCACCGTCCGGTGGCACGAAGCTGATAATTCTGTCAGAATCAAACTTCCCTAGCTTGACGCACTGATGGAATTGACAATCTTCAAGTGATACACTCCCGGCTGCGGCCTTGGTCGCCTTTGTACCCATTCTGTTGCCGCTAGGCAACGTGAGAAGCCCGTCATTATCCAACAGCAGTCTGTCGTTTAGCCCAAATTTGCATTCTGGCGTCCCCGATAAGTAGGCTCGCATGACAATTTGACCGTTGACATCCGCTCGCAAGACAGTACCTGTGGCAGACATGAGCAGATTGACGTCCTCGATGACGTCCACAAAGGCTTCGTTTTTTCGGTACCGAACATCTGCTTTTCTCCATGAAAGTGCCCCGGTCGCTTGCATAGTGATCTTGGACGTATCCTCTGGCCTGGTTTCGGACTTTACCCCCTCAGTGGTAATATACATCTTCAGAGTGTCGGTTTCCGTATTCTGCGGATATCCAAAATCGATGATTTCTATTTTTCTCCCGGTCAATTGTTTAGTTGGGACGCCACATGGTCTGGCCAAAGAGTTCCGCCGCACATACCGTCGAGTAATTCATAGACCAATACAAAGTTGTTCTTGACGGCTTCCTCGTCAAACTTGCCAAAGTATCCCTTCCCCAACTGGATCAACCGATACAAGAACTCAAAGACGAGGGCCGCATTAGCATTGCTTTTCGTGATGGCCACCAGATAAATGTTCTCGTGCTTGACATGACTAAAGGTAGTGCTGCCCAGCGTCAAGATTGGCGATCGGACTTGGGCGTTCGAAATGACCTGAATGCGGAAGACATCGGCGAGGCGGGGGCGGCAGTCGTTACGAAAAGCGCGGAAGATGAGGTTCTCGCCCTTTTGGTTGAAGATGAGAACTCCAGAAATCATGCTGGGCGACCGTGGCACAGCGGACAGGACATACGCAGACGACCTTTTATCTTCGACAAGCCGTTCGGCATCAAAGTCAAAGTGTCGCTACCGTTGACCAGCGCAGCTTGACCAGCGCTACGGGAAAGGAGGCGATGTCAATGGAGACGCTTTCTGCCGTGCAGCTCTAAGGCGGTGAGTGCGGCGTGCATGTGGAGTTGAAATGACTCGTCGGCTCCTGTCAAAAACTGCCACGAGATGATGCTACACAACGTTACTCCGTACCAGTCTAGGTCGGGATGCCAAGGTCCTCTTTCCAGTATTCCGCTGGTCACGACCTTCAGGCTTTGCGACTTGGAGCTCGAGGAGTGATTGGGGAACTCTTCATCCGATCTGAAGATCGGCTAGGGAGGGGTCTCATCATCCATGGGCTTTGACGACCATCGAAGATTGAGAAGATCGTCAAGTTTCAATACATGGGATGACAGCAAATGCCGGGAGATAAGGTCTGTTACAGCTAGGACTGCGGTAAGGGACTTGGAGTAGAGGACTTAGCCAGGGATTGGATCCCTTCTTCTGGCTCAAATTACTCTAGAAGCCTTACGGACCTCGAAGATCGGCAGAATCATAATATCACGAGTTCAAGCTTGTCAGAGTTCGCCAAATTTCGGCTGTAAGTTCGTTACGCTTGAAGGCTTCCAACGATCGTTAGTTTGAACAGCAACACACAACCCGCCATGGTGGCCGATAATTTGTAGTTGGACTGTCATCTACCTGGCATCGAAAACGATTTCTTCCTCGAATATGACAATTCGTAGGCTTTTTGGATTCCATGCAGTGTGCATGTAGGTGTCCACACATTATGCTCGTGATGCTGAAGAAGGAGTAGTTTATCCATACCTCAGTCTTGGGGTACATAGCATTTTCCGTCGGAAATATCTTCTCAGCTTGAAGGATCAATACAAGACGTTCTCCTGCCATGGACTTGGCAAATCCCATGGAAAGATTGCGGAAAATATCAGCTCCGGCAGCATAGCCGTGTGTACAGAAGCGCGGTAAAACCGGGACGGCCTGAAAAGCTCATTCCCGGCAGATGATCTTGAACAATACATACCGTTCGGCGTTGACAGGGGAGTTTGCGGAGAGAAGATAAGATTCAACTGACTCGTGTCCATCGTCGATTGCCACTCGGCATAGACTCAAGTCTGATTCCAGATGTGCGCAGATGCACATTCACGTAATGGAGAGACCCAGGAGCCGGCAAGTGGCTAACAGTCCCTTTTCATCATGACAGGCAAGAAGCTGAAGCGCCGTCTGGACCACCGAGACGGGTTTCTTTCTCCTTTACGGCTCATTTATTACTCTACATCGGATTGTCCGAAGTAAGGGCTTCTGTTCAGCTCATGCACTTCGGCTTGTAGTCCTACACATGAAACATTCGCCAAGGGTCCCGTCGAAGGTCTTCTTAGGGTTCTGCCAAAGTCTTTATCAATCATCCAAGTCGGCCGCCGCTTGGAAGAAAACGCAAGTTTGGCCTCTCCACAATTCCTCCGGCTCCCTTTCAACATACCTCTGGGACTCCGAGAGAAAGGAATGAGCTCTGCCAATGCGACAATGCCTGCCTTGGCACGTTTGACATCCAACTTCCTGTTCCTCCATGAATGCCCTGAATGCCTCTGGCATGGCGGACGGACCTGCATACACAATTTAAACCAACTCATGCAACGAGCGGATATAGTTCCATGGCCGGTTACAAGCTTGCAAAGCAGTCCTCCGTGGATCTGGTGTTGTATGAGTAGGCCAGGAGGAAGAGATAGCGGCATGAATGAGTTGAGAGTTGGGAATGTATTCCGTGTCTATAATGAGGCAAAGGAGTGTCAGTTTTCAGCCTGTCTAATGCACGCCTTAGCTGGGTTGACCACAGAGATATGAGTAGTTTTCACCGATACGTCTGATGAGCTGGGGAGGAAGAGCAGTTGATGAAAGCTGCTCACTTTTCTCGCGTATATAAAAGGTCCTGTCGAACCGCTCCCAGGTCACATCGAGCCGGACTGAAGCTGATCAATCGAGGAACAACGCCACAGGCCTGGACAAGCTCATTGATTTATTTGCCGTCATCATGGTCAGAGGAGTTCTTGCAGGATTCATTGTGCAGGCCGCACTCGCGGTCAGCGCACCTGCTGATAAGAGATGGAATTGTGCCACCGTTTGGTATGTTCCATCATCACCCTTTAACAAGCGCTACTATCTTTTCTGGCTTCTTACTGACAGACTCTTAGGGGACAGTGCGGTGGGAAAGATTGGACTGGGACTAGATGTTGCTCTAAGGGCAGCGTGTGCATTGCTCAGAACCCATGGTACTCGCAGTGCCTCCCTCGGTCTCAGACCGTGGCGTGCAAATCGTGCCCTCATCCGACCGTTTCCATGAGCCCAGCCTCTTCAGTCAGCTCTTTCACGGCCCGGGTCACGACTCCTGTTCGCAGCGCCGCTACCAGCTCTGTCACTTATACCGCCGACGATCCCTTCACCGATACTGAGACAGATTATTTCGATGATGGTTATTTTACTGATATGGAGCCCGATCCTGTCAGCAGCGTCGCACCCAGCTCTGCCACTCGTTCCGCTCGCGGTCCCTTCACCTATACTAAGTCCGGTCCTGCCCGAACCGCCGTCACTGGTACTGCCCGCGGTTCCAAGACCAAAACTGCACCCGGTCCTGTCTATACGTCTGATGACGATGATGGTGATATTTACGATACCGAGCCCGATCCTTTTGACGACTCTGATGGCTTTGATGACAGTGATAATACTGAAACGGATTCTCACAGCACCTTCACTCGAGCTGTCACTACTACCGCTCGCAGGTCCTCTACTAGATCTGCGCCCGCTCCTGTCTACACATCTGATGATGATGACGACATGACTGATATCGACTTCGATCCTTTCTACGATTCTGATGATGACAGCTATATTACTGAGCCACTTCCTGGTCACAGCACCACCACTCGAGCTGCCACTACTACCGCTCGCAGGTCCTCTACTAGATCTGCGCCCGCTCCTGTCTACACGTCTGATGATGATGACGACATGACTGATATCGACTTCGATCCTGTCTACGATTCTGATGATGACAGCTATATCACTGAGCCACATCCTGGTCACAGCACCACCACTCGAGCTGCCACTACTACCGCTCACAGGTCCTCTACTAGATCCGCGCCCGCTCCTGTTTATACTTCGGATGACGATGACATGACTGATATCGACTTCGATCCTTTCTATGGTTCTGATGATGACAGCGACGCTACTGATTATGAGTCCGGTCCTGATGACGATGATATCACTGAGACTAAGCCTCGTCCCACCCGCACCGCTGTCACCAGTTTCATCACCACCTATGTAACCAGCACCGTTGCCAGCTCCGTGGCCAGTTCCTTTTCTCTCCCCCCTAACTGTTTCTGCACCGAACCCGCGCGCCGTCCTGTATACCCTTCGGCCACCAGTTCCGTTACTAGCTCTGCTCCTGCTAAAGCGTCCGGAAGTGCAGCCTGGAAAGGCAACCCTTACTCGGGCGTCGACATTTGGCCCAACACGGACTATGCCTCTTCCATTCGAAACCGAGCGGTACCTCGCTTGGCTGGTGCCATGGCCACTGCAGCTGAAAAGGTAGCCAAGACACCCGCGTTTTATTGGATGTAAGTCAACCTGAAGCAGAACGTGGAGACAAGAAGCTGACATGAATGCAGGGACTCATTGTCTAAAACTCCAGTCATGAAAAAGATGCTGGCAGACATTCGCGCGGCCAACCGAAAAGGTGGCAATTATGCTGGCCAGTTCGTCGTCTACGATCTCCCTGATCGTGACTGCGCAGCAGCGGCATCCAGCGGAGAGTTTACGATCAGAAACGACGGTGTTGCCAAGTATAAGAACTACATCGATACCATCCGCAAGATCGTCTTGGCCTATTCCGACGTTCGAATCATGCTCATCATAGGTAGGTGGTGCAAGCAAAAACAGTATCAAGATACCAAAGTTGTCTACTAGCTGGCTGACTTTTTTTTCTCACATACGATTAGAACCCGATTCGCTTTCGAACATGGTGACCAATCTCAATATCGCAAAATGCTCAAGGGCTAAATCTGCCTACTTGGAAGGCGTCAACTACGCTCTTCGGCAGCTCAATCTCCCTAACGTTGCCATGTATCTCGACGCCGGCCACGCAGGATGGCTTGGATGGCCTGCAAATCAGGACTCAGCGGCACAGTTGTTCGCCAAGGTATACAAAGATGCTGGATCACCCAGCTCGCTTCGTGGACTCGTCACAAACGTTGCCAACTACAATGGATGGGATACCGCTTCGCCGCCTCGCTATACCAATGGGAACGCCATCTACGATGAGAAGCACTATATCCACGCACTGAGTCCTCTTCTCGAGCGACATGGTTGGACCGGCGCTCGCTTCATCACCGACCAAGGCCGCGCAGGCAGGCAGCCCACAGGCCAGACCTCATGGTCACATTGGTGCAACGCCAAGGGGACCGGATTCGGCCTTCGTCCGTCGGCAAACACCGACGATGCTCTGCTCGATGCATTTGTTTGGGTCAAGCCAGGTGGTGAGTCTGATGGAACGAGCAAGACCTCTTCCCGTCGATATGACTACCACTGCGGATTTGAAGATGCTTTGAAGCCGGCGCCCGAGGCAGGGGAGTGGTTTCATGAGCACTTCGTTCAGCTATTGAGAAATGCGAACCCGCCCTTTTTGTGAGTCAGACAGGGACGTGCCAGGAAGGTACGACTAGACAACGGCATGGATAGCAGTGCCGTATATCTCCACGTTCGTAGGATTTGTTTTGCAACTTTCCATGATTAGATATTTTGATGTGCGTAGCTGTCTTTGAAAGGACTTTTGTCTAGCACACATAGAGACGGACATTATTCCACACATGTATTGCTCGCTGAGTGAAGTCGCAGATGCTGTTGAATTGCATGATGTATAGAAAGAGAGTTGCTCTGCTAGACAGAGAGTGATTGATGCTAAGGAACTACTTCTGTTATCTGCCCGTGTGTGTAACAAATAAGCAGGCTCAATGGAAAATAGAAAATTGAGCGATCAGGCATGAATACACAGTCCTGGGTCATAATATACATACCACAGAGGCACCTCAGTGACCTCACTGATCAATCTCCCGTCAGAAACGTTTCGGACAATTGACGTTCGCAAGCGCCCCACTTATACTGTGGAGTCGACTCCAAGTTCAACGTCCATTTCCATGCTTCCTCTAATAAAAACGATAGGTATCGTCGCGCCCGTTGTCTAGAATGCAGTTGAAAGATTTTGGCAGCGGCATCTCCATTGGGCCCTGACTGTTCAAAGTCACCCCTTCTCACTCCTTTGCGCAACGCTTGCCGAAATCGCGCAGCGGCCGCGCGGGCTACCCGAATGTCCAAGTTCTTACCACGGCCGCCGCTGACCCCCAGTGCTTTGACGGTATCGGCGTCTCTAACCGCGTCGACTTCGCAGCGAGCCTTTCATTCTATCTCTCACCGAAACAGTTCGAATGGCGCAGGATCCGGCGGAAAACCGATTGAAAATCCCGTGACCGAACATGAGAACTCGTCCAAGCCTGCCTCCGTTGCTGAAACAACGGCTGATCCCACGCGAGATCTTTCGGCTTGCACCATGAGAAGTTATCAGTCTCGCCGATGGACTGCACCGGATCTGCCTCCTGTCAAGCTACCACCGAGTTTTATATCCGAAAATGTCTCCATATACGACGCCCATCAGCGACCGCGATTGCCTGATGCCCTTGCGGAAGACACGATGCACGTCAAGACTTCGCGCCTTGTCATGGACCAGGCTCTCCGGTCTTATTTCGATGCCTGTCTGGCGCTGCTGTTGGAAAGAAGCAGCGAGCTTACAAGTCAGGTTCTGGGGTCGTCGAATAACGAGGAGAAGAATATCCAACTGAGTCGAATCGATCAGATCGAGAGGATTTGTCGACTTGGCGACATGATTATAGATTCAGCTCGGCACCTGGTTGATTCTATGAAGGCGGGGAAGATAGCCGAGCACTCGTACAAAATACGACCGTTCTGGTGGTGGAATGTGTACAAACACCTTAGCTATGAAAATCCAGACTCAAAGGACCTATTAGCCGCTGTTACTCCTACTTTGAAGGAGCAACTACACCATGCCGAGTCGCTCGACTATCCCCTGGCCCAATCTGTCCCCGACTTTCCCATTGATGCATTAATCGGCATTAAAAAGACCTTAGCCCGGCAACTTGAAGTCAGGCCGCCCTCGACTTCCAGCTCTACAGTCTTCAAAAGACCAATCACTATACTCTCCATGTCTGGTTATGGGGGCAAGGCCATCGCAGAGTCTTTAGGACGTCATTTGGCGTATTGGAATCAGGCAGACCTTATACATTTGGACGCACAAGATCTGTCTACGTTGATTAGCGAGCATTTGGGACTGAACTGGGCTTGCGCACGTGGTGCTATCTCCAACATGGGCTTTCGTGTCGCTGAGTTGAATGGAAACGTCGATCGAGCGTCGAAAATTTCGGAGCGTGTCACTGAAGAGGACGAAAATGGGGGTGTGCTCTCCATCTCTTTATCTCCTAGCTCCTTGCAGAACGTGATGCGGAAGTTCGAAAAGTCAAGTAGACGCGATTCCGCAGAGAGACGGGAGCGAATAAAAGTAGACAATGTTTTACAACACATTTTACGTGCCCCGGAGCTCAAGCGATCATGTGGTCCCAGGAAGAATCCGATCATCCTTCATCTCCACGACATTGTCGAGCTGAACATGACTGTGGAAGGATCTTTATTGCTTGGCCGCCTCAGAACTATGGTAGATTCTGCATGGAAGGAAGGGATCCAGATTGCTATTCTTGGAACCTCATCTTCTGAAGAAACCTCTAAAAAGTACAACGAAGCAGTCGAAGAACTTGCAATTTCCAATTGGGTCGTTACCGAGTGCATCGAACCGGATGACGTGGATCAAGTGGCAGTAGCGAGAAAGCTGCAGTCTACCGAAAACGCCGTCAGCTTTCAAAGGGCAGACCATTTTGCCGAGAACATTCGCAACATAAACCGAATGGCCAGAGCTTTGAGTTCCGAAGACAAGCCACCTGTGCTGAATGCCTCCAGTGAGGATGTCAAAGCTTGCCTGCGATCCACCGATCCCCGATTCTCGATATTGGGAGACTCAATTCTTCCATTCCCCGAGGTGTACAACATGGCTTGTACCTTGACAGCTTCGGGAAACAGGCCAGGAGGAGAAGAGAGAGGCGAAACGGACGCCAGTGTCCTGTCAGAATGCTGTTCAATGAGCTCACTGGTACAAAAGCGCGTCAGCCGTACCATAGACGAAGAACTGGAGGACAGCTTAGGCGAGGATGAGGAGCAGTATTACAGCCATGGATCAGGTGTCGGACTCGATAAGAAGTTGAACGAGTACGAAAAGAGGATTGCGGCCTGTCAGATTCATCGCGAGAACCTGCGAACAACTTTTGCAGACGTCCATGCTCCACTCGAGACAATATCCGCCCTCAAACTGCTCACGTCTCTAGCACTAACGCGACCAGATGCGTTTACGTATGGTGTCTTGTCTCAAGACCGAATCCCGGGCTGCCTTCTCTACGGCCCTCCCGGCACGGGCAAAACCATGCTTGCCAAGGCCGTAGCCAAGGAAAGCGGCGCCAACATGCTCGAGGTCAGCGGCGCCACCCTCAATGACAAATATGTGGGCGAAAGCGAGAAGCTCATCCGCGCCATCTTCACCCTCGCCAAGCGTCTTGAGCCCTGCGTCGTCTTCATTGACGAAGCAGACTCCCTACTCGCGAATCGCGGCATGTACAGCAACCGCACCTCCCACCGCGAGCACATCAATCAATTCCTCAAAGAGTGGGATGGCCTCGAAGAAACAAACGCCTTCATCATGGTCGCCACCAACCGCCCATTTGACCTCGACGACGCCGTCCTACGACGCCTTCCCCGCAAGATCCTCGTCGATCTGCCCCTTCCCAACGATCGCACCGCCATCCTCCGCCTCCTCCTGCGAGACGAAACCCTGGACCCCGCCGTCGATATTGAAAAACTTGCCCATCGTACTCCGTACTATTCCGGCTCTGATCTGAAAAACCTCTGCGTCGCAGCTGCCATGACTGCTGTGGAAGAGGAAAACAATCTCGCGGCTCAACATGAGGGTCCGGATGCCTATCAGTACCCCGCGCGACGCATCCTGCGAAATGATCACTTTGAAGTAGCACTGAAGCAGATCCCTGCTAGCATCAGCCAGGACATGACGTCGTTGAAGCAGATTCGCAAGTTTGACCAGGAGTTTGGGAACGCGCGGACGGGAGGCGCCAAGAGGAAGCCGATGATGGGATTCGGTAGTGGGGGGGATAAAGATATGTTGGATAGGAATGAGGCGAGGATTCGGACGTAGATGGTATGTCACGCTTTTTCTTTCTTTTTTTTTTTACATACATAATGCGTGTGTATGTTTGGTTTGGGTTTTCAAAGGGCTTTGAGTACCGGTAGATGCCGGTGAGCGGAAGTGGAATGACATAACATGGAGGAGAGACGTTTGATTGCTATGTACATACATACACAGGGACTCTAGCTCTGCGCAGATGTAGCGCCGAGACTCACTGCTATAGATCAATGAATGAAGTCCTTTGTTCTTGAGATGATGGTTAAATTCATGTTTTTTTTACCCTCCCATGTTTGTAAATTCATTCATCAGTCAATCATAAAGTTACATCTGTGCTATAATGCCTATTTGCGCCGGTAGGGGTCGCGTATCTGATACACGCTAGGTATGCCCAGATGTGACGACGCAACTATGAGAAGCCCACTTCTGTAGCCTTCTTATGGCAGGGCTCATACTTTCTTTACATGGCCCATGGATTGGATCGACCTTATCCCTCTGTCGAAATTCGGACCCCTTCTGCAGCCAACGCCTTCGAGTAATCATCTTGCCCCCTCTGCAGAGCATCCAGCACCGGCTGCAGCAGATGTACCACGGCGTCTCTGCCCCCGCCCACCATCTCAGCTTTCCACCTGATTTTCTTGCCTGTTCTTTGGAAATGCTCCCGTATCTCCACCTTGCGTTTTCGTATGGTCGTATCCCTCTCCGCGTCGGCCTCGTCCGCAACGGCAGAGATGCGGGCCGCAGAGTTTTGGAGTGACTCGGCGAGGTACTGCAGCTCGGAGGCACGATCTGCGTCACCCGACAGAAAGGCCGTCCAGAACTGGTGGAGGAATTCAATGCTCGTGGCATGGGTCAGGGTGCATTTCTCGGTAATGGGCACAGGTAAGCCCATCGGCATGGTGGCGTCGCCAGAGTCGCCATACTTTTGAGCTCTTTGTTGGAGCACCCCATTCATGACGTCCTTCTCGGCAGCTTTGATGGCATTGCGGGACCCGACTTGCATTAGCTTGTCGCCGTCTTCATCTTCGCTGTCGCTGTCGTCTGCAAAGGCGATGGCGGCTTGCAGGCTGGCTCCTTCTGCTGAGTCGGTTGCAAATTGTGTGAGCGTGTTACCGACTTTAGATAGCACTTCCGATGGGTTTTGCGATGCGAAGATCCGCGCGTTCTTGGAGGGCTCTTTGTCTTGAGTGGAAAAGAACTTGGTTTGCTCCTTGACGTTGAGCGCGATGCGCTGGTCTGGCGCATCGCCGCGGAGATCGCGCAGCACTAACTCGTTGAAGCCGCTACCATCAGCGCTCTGGTGATATTTATCGGATGGGGCGACATTGGCCATGATCTTTTCGCTCAGACTGTTGAGAGTCTTTACAATAGGTATGTTGGCTCTTGGCCGCATCTCGATGTCCTTTGCGTTGCCGCTCCTGAATCCACCTTGGTTCTCCTCGTTTCCTTCCAAGTCAATCATGCGGGGTACACTCTGTGCCATGATCTTGCTTTGTATGTTTTGAGTATTCTCGCTGACATCGTACTTGTCGAAGAGAAGGTCTTGGCTGTCGTGCTCGGTTACGCGCTCTCCCCGGAGCTTCTTGGACAGGCGGCTGAGGAAGAATCTGGACCAAAATTCTGCTTCGGAGAGTTTGGGTACGTTCTCGTTGTAGATGCGCTTGATCAGGGGATGCTGGACAAACATCATCTGGACTTGCTCAACGCTGATGTTGAGCTTCAGCTCACCGTCGACCGTACGAGGCTTGACAGTTGACAGAACATTGTAGGGACCCTTTTTCTGGTTGATCTCGATAGCGTGCGCTCTCAACAAGTTGGTACGAGTCGACCAAAACTGCGTGTTGAAGGCTGGCCCGGATATTGAATCCGGCTTGGTAGAAATGGCCTCGACATAGGTTTGGTGTAAACTTCTGTCCTTTTTCATGAGTGATTGTTGTAGCTCGATGTCATTTTTCAGTTGATTGTCATCGAGCCACCTTTCTGATGACCCTAACTGAGACTTGACGGCGCTTGTAAACGCCATGGATGCCGATGCGCTGCCGCCGCCGCCAGCGGCAGGAGTAGACGCACCCCCGGCGGTGGGCGTTCCTGAGCTGGGTCGTGGCAAACTGGAGTCATTGCTTCGTAGATCAGCCAAAAGTTTGGACAAGACATCTTTGACAGCCCTGGCTTCTTCTTTGGCGTTGGAAGTGTTGAAATGAAACAGGTACGTGGCGGGTTCGCTGGCGTTTTCTGACTTCTCAAACACCTTTAACATGACCTTTGCAGAAGTTTCCGGAGTCTGCTGAAGGTCTGACAAGAGAAGAAGCCCGAATTAGTCCAAGGGCTGGATAGCGAGAGCGCAAACGTGAATGCCTTACTGGTGATATTTGCCACTGGTAACGACACTGTTGGTGGCCCCCCCGAATTCGGCGTCCAAGTGACGGTTTGAAGATCACTGGCCAGTGTCAAGATGCCATCTTTCTTCTTGAACAACGTGCGACCGGCTGGGACAGCCATCTTGTCCTTCGCTGGACTGCAGAGTCGCGTCTATCCTTGATTCAACCGAGTTTCGAAGCTACAACCACCTTCATGATCTAGCTGTCGACCTTGCTTCGAACCATGTCCCGACTGACATCCACGGCATCCACGCAGCGTAGGTGCAGGTTTTGCACGAGCGATTGCCGCTGGTTGGGTGCGACTCGCGAGAGATGCTAGGCTCCAAGTCCGGAACAATGCGATGATGCTTTGTTCTTCTCGGCTCTGAGTCTGAGACTCTGAGGTGTAGCTAGCGGAGTGGCTGTGGATTGCGGACCGCGGTGCAGTAGGTACATTATACATACAGGGATTCGGGGGAAGCGATACTAATAAGGCTTAGCCGATGAATACATAAATATGTACGAATTTAGGTACCGAGAGTCGAGACAGTCTTTGACTCTTTCCCAGAGTTATTATGTCAGCCATCTCGCCGTCTGGTGCGGATGTGGCGAATTGCGATGGGGGAATTTGGAAATTGTACTCCGTAATAATGGGTGTACATACCGTGTCGGTCACCGCCGAGTCGCCGACCGGTGTGATGCCCACAGTGTGAGTGTCTCAGTGAAACACTGTATGTGTCCCTATTCTGTCGGTCTGCAAGGGTGCGCATTACCTAAATATCGGCCGCTTTATTAGCCTTTGGCCGCCAACAGGGCCGCCATAAAATAAGGGCGGTGACGGCGGCCAGACACCGTACAGTGCGCGTGTCGGGCAAGACGACTGGTCACTGGGCCCAAGGCCGCGGTGCTGGCGCTGCAGGCACTTATGTACTCTGTAGGTAGGTAGTCTGTACGAATAGCGGCGAATGAGCTGAGCTGAGCTGCTGCAGCTGCACAACGCACGCGGCGGGCCCGGAAGGTTGGTCTCCAGTTGTGTCCAGCTGGCCGCCACTTGCCCGCGTACCGTGTACCTTGTACCTCCCTCGCGATCGGTGAGTAAGGGAGGCAGGATTTTTGCCATCGCGATTTTACCGTCAATGAGAATCCGGGCTACATCACCCAACATCGCCCAACTTAGCCTTACATACATCCTCATTCCTCATTATTACAATTGTCACTTTTCGTCTCGCGCGCCATCCACCTTTCCTCTGGCTGGCCATTCTCCTATCGATAGAGACCGTGGCATGTGCCGTCCATCTTGACCTCTGACTTCTTACCTCTTTGTTTCCAGGCCGTTCCATCTCCGGCCTCCTGAATCTTCCTACACGCCACCAACCTCACCATGTTGCGGAATCCGCTCTGTAGAGCGAGCTCACACCTACTTCTCGGTGCTCGATGCTCTGTTGCTCTATCAAAACGCCCCATCACGACCGTCTCAGCTCGAACATCGTCATGGAAAACCGCCGCCACACGGTCCTCGCTGACCATGACGGCTGCGCGGTCGTACGCAACCGATGCGACTCAGTCGCCGCCCGATCCTAGCGACAACTTCTTGTCCGGTGGTGCTGCCAATTACATTGACGAGATGTACATGCAGTGGAAACAAGATCCCAAGAGCGTCCACGTATCTTGGCAGGTGTATTTCAAGAATATGGAGAGTGGCGACATGCCCATCTCTCGAGCCTTCCAGCCGCCGCCCAATCTGGTTCCTAACATGACTGGTGGTGTTCCTCGTCTCGCTGGTAGCCTCCAAGATGGCTCCGATGTCACAAATCATTTGAAAGTTCAGCTGCTTGTTCGAGCCTACCAGTCCCGCGGTCACCACAAGGCCAACATCGATCCTCTTGGCATTAGGAACACGACCGAAGGCTTCGGCAATGTCAAGCCCAAGGAACTCACCCTGGAGCACTATGGATTTAGCGAAGCTGATCTCGATACCGAATACACTCTTGGGCCTGGCATTTTGCCCAGATTCAAGCGAGACGGCCGTGACAAGATGACCCTTCGCGAAATCATTGCTGCTTGCGAACGAATCTACGCCGGATCATGGGGTATCGAGTTCATCCACATTCCCGATCGTGAAAAGTGCGACTGGTTGCGGGAGCGCCTCGAAGTCCCCCAGCCGTTCAGGTACTCCATCGACGAGAAGAGACGTGTGCTTGACCGACTTATCTGGAGTTCCAGCTTCGAAAGCTTTCTTGCTACCAAGTATCCCAATGACAAGCGGTTTGGCCTCGAAGGTTGTGAGACACTTGTCCCTGGTATGAAGGCCCTGATCGACCGCAGTGTCGACTATGGTGTCAAGGACATTGTCATCGGTATGCCCCATCGTGGTCGACTCAACGTGCTCAGCAACGTTGTGAGAAAACCCAACGAGTCCATCTTCTCTGAGTTTGCCGGCACGAACGGTGCCGAGGATGAGGGCTCTGGCGACGTCAAGTACCACTTGGGCATGAACTTTGAGCGTCCCACGCCCTCTGGCAAGCGCGTACAGCTCTCACTCGTCGCCAACCCTTCTCACTTGGAGGCCGAAGATCCCGTTGTCTTGGGCAAGACGCGCGCTATCCAGCACTACAACAATGACGAGGCGACACACCGAACCGCCATGGGTGTGCTGCTGCACGGTGATGCCGCGTTGGCCGCCCAGGGAATTGTCTATGAGTGTCTCGGCTTTCACTCTCTGCCCGCCTTCTCGACCGGCGGCACGATTCATCTCGTGGTGAACAACCAGATTGGCTTCACCACCGATCCGCGGTTTGCCCGGTCCACTGCCTACTGTACCGACATTGCCAAGGCCATCGACGCGCCCGTCTTTCACGTCAATGCCGACGACGTTGAAGCCGTCAATTTTGTCTGTCAGCTGGCCGCTGACTGGCGAGCCGAGTTCCAGCACGATGTCGTGATTGACCTGATCTGCTACCGCAAGTACGGTCACAACGAAACCGACCAGCCCTCATTCACGCAGCCTCTCATGTACAAGAAGATTCAGCAGAAGGAGCCTCAAATCGATGTCTATGTAAACAAGCTGCTGGAAGAAGGCACCTTCACCAAAGAAGACATTGACGAGCACAAGAAATGGGTCTGGGGCATGCTCGAAGAAAGCTTCGACAAGTCCAACGACTACACTCCCACTTCCAAGGAGTGGACCACGTCAGCATGGAACGGCTTCAAGTCTCCCAAGGAGCTGGCCACCGAAGTTCTGTCCCACCATTCCACTGGTGTCGACAAGACCACTCTGGACCACGTTGGTGAGGTGATTGGTGGCGCTCCCCAAGACTTCCACATCCACCGCAACTTGAAGCGTATCCTCGCCAACCGAACCAAGTCGGTCGTCGAGGGCAAGAACATTGACTTCCCCACGGCCGAAGCTCTCGCTTTCGGCACCCTTGTCACCGAAGGATACCACGTCCGTGTTTCCGGCCAGGATGTCGAGCGTGGCACCTTTTCCCAGCGCCATGCTGTCTTCCACGACCAGGAGAACGAGAAGACGCACACACCGTTGCAGCACATCAGCAAAGACCAGGGCAAGTTTGTCATCTCCAACTCCTCTCTGAGTGAGTTTGGTGCCCTAGGCTTCGAATACGGCTACTCGCTACAGTCTCCGAATGCCCTGGTCATGTGGGAGGCTCAGTTTGGTGACTTTGCCAACAACGCACAGTGCATCATCGACCAGTTCATAGCCTCTGGCGAGGTCAAGTGGATGCAGAGGACTGGACTCGTCATGTCTCTGCCCCACGGCTATGATGGCCAAGGTCCCGAGCATTCATCTGGTCGTCTGGAGCGATACCTGCAGCTGTCCAACGAGGATCCTCGTATCTTCCCTACCGAAGAGAAGCTTGTCAGGCAGCACCAGGATTGCAACATGCAGATTGCCTACATGACCACTCCGGCCAACTTGTTCCACGTCTTGCGAAGACAGATGCACCGACAGTTCCGAAAGCGTACGTTTCAAATATTCATTTTTCCTTTGCTTTACGCGTAGCGTTTTTCCCTCTTTCTGTCCTCTTCTGCCCCTCCTCTTTTGTTCAAACCTGCTAACACTTCCTCAGCTCTCATCATCTTCTTCTCCAAGTCCCTGCTGCGTCATCCCCTTGCGCGCTCGAACATTGAAGACTTCTCTGGCCCGGATGCCGGCTTCCAGTGGATCATCCCCGACCCCGAGCACCAAGCCGGTACCATCAAGTCTCCCGAGCAGATTGACCGCGTCATCCTCTGCACTGGCCAAGTCTGGGCCACCCTGCACAAGTACCGTGCCGACAACAAGATTGACAACGTCGCCTTCACTCGCATCGAGCAGCTCAACCCCTTCCCATGGCAGCAGCTCAAGGAAAACCTCGATATGTACCCCAACGCCAAGACCATTGTGTGGGCACAGGAAGAGCCTCTCAACGCTGGTGCCTGGAGTTTTGTTCAGCCCCGTATCGAGACGCTGCTCAACCAGACTAAGCACCACGACAGGAAACACGTCATGTATGCGGGTCGCAACCCCAGTGCCTCTGTCGCCACTGGTCTGAAACACGTGCATAAGATAGAGGAGCAGGACTTGTTGCAGATGGCTTTCAGTGTCAAGCAGGACAAGCTCAAGGGCGAGTAAAAGATGTGTCCTTCATACCATGAACTGTCGTTATGGATTCGATGAAAACGCGTACTGCCTTTTTTATCTACTTTGGCTTTTGTGTGGCGGTTGAGTCTGACATAGACCTCGAAGGGAAAGTGTGGCTTCAATTGTGTAGTATTGTATCATGACAAGATAATTCCTCATTACATCGGGGAGGCGGGGGGAAGGGGGGCATAGTGTTTGTACACATAGCGTAGCTTCCTTCCGATATACGAAAACGGGTAGAAAGTGCATGTAGCATATAGTTAGTGTTCTTTTTAATTATGAATATATTTCCTTTGTTCACTCTAGATATGAACGCTTTGCAGCCACCGATCAAGATCTCAGCTGAGATGAGTAATTTACCACTACCTATCTTTCGTTAGGTACTTCGGAATAGTACCTTCTTTACATTGATATACCCGCCGAGAGCGCTGCACCAGTCTTCCAAGACAAATTCTTCTATGTTGTATGCCAAATAGAATAACGGACATTTATTCATCCATGACGCGCAAGATTGTCCTCCTTTCCCTTTCGCCCTCATCTCAGGCCCCAATCTTGACCTCCCACGATCTCACAATGCCGTCGTCCCCCGTCGACACCAGCATCTCGTCCTCTCCACGCTTCTCGGCAGCGACATCGTAGCGTCGACACCACGTTATGTGGTTCACTTCGAATGGGCCGTGAGCGTTGGCCAAGCTGGTCAACACTTCCCACTCCCCTTTTGATGACGATGGTGAAGTGATGGACGTAGCAGTCTGGCTAGCGTCGGGAATATGCGATTCGGGTTGGTTCTGGGATCCGGCCTCCGTGCCTGCTGCTCCTGCTGCTAAAGACCGGTCCCGACATTCTTGATAGAGCACAATTTTGCCATCGCGGCCGGTACTAGCGACCAATCCCGTCTTCTTACTCCACGATACAGAATACACATCCCGGTCATGTACTGCCGGCAAGACCGCCGTGCATGTCCACTCCTCCCGCAGAGATGTCCTCATCGTGTTAGGAATACCGCCCAGTGCAAGACGACCAGCTGTACCCTCTGCACCATTCTCGCCTTGTCCTTCTTCTTCCCCCTCATCCTGCTGCAATTCCCATACCCGCACGGTCCCATCAGCAGAACAGCTCAGCAGCCTAGGAAATCGGCCATCAGGAGCCGGTCTCTGCTCCCACTCCACGGACCATACAGTACCCTCATGGCCCTCCAGCACAGCCACGCAGACCCATTCCCCGTCACTGTCCTCTCGCCAGATACGAATCGTGTTATCATAGCTCGCACTGGCGAGTACATCAGCGCTGTACTGCCGTCGGGCGTTCCGGGCGGGAACATCAGGACACCACGCCACGGCCTTGACATCTCCCTCATGCTCGTTGAGAACCGCGACGGTTTCCCATTCGTCGTCCGCCTCGGAGGCGCCAATGTCTTCCCAGATCCATACGGATTTGTCGCGCGAGCAGGTGGCGAGGTAAGCGCCCGAGGGAGCGAACGCGCAGCACTTTATTTCTGAGTCGTGGCCTTCTAGCACTAGTGTGAATTCCCAGTCCTGTTCACCGCCCGTTTGGCTGGCGTTGCTATCATCATCATCGTCGTTGTCGTCATCGTCGTTGATGCGTCTGCTCTTGGCGCGAGTGCTGGCTGTGATTTCGATCTCGAGGGGCGAGTCTGTGTTTTCGGGATTGGCGGCGTCGGGATCGGCCTCTGCTGCTGAGTCGCCGTCCCAGCGCCATAGTCCGGCCGTGGCATCGAAGCTTCCGGAGACGAGACAGAGTTTGTGAGGCGGCAGGCCGGGCTTCCAGGCTGCGGTGCGGACGGAGCGCGTGTGACCGCCTGTGAGGCTGCTGTGGGAGGAGAGGCTCGAGAGGGAGAAGACGGTGACGGACTTGGCGTGGGCTGTTGCGAGGAGAGGGAGAGTGGGATGCGGTGTTGAGGCCCAGGCTCGTTCGTGTAAATCTGGTTGGAAAGCCCGGATGGGTACGATGGCTGCCGTTGTGGCCGAGGGGGGGATGGCTGACGGCATTGTGAGCACTGAGCAGTGATGGGGAGGAGCAAAGACAAGGCTCGGTCGATTGATTGTTGGATTGGGCGTTTGCTCAGCTAGCCATTGCTGGCTTTACGTCAAGAGGCCGACTCCGTGGGATCGTGTTGTTATCTGTGCGGCGGCGAGCAGGATATGAGGTCCGATGTCGCAAACTGAGGGATGTGGCGCCAGAAAATCGCAACAAACTAGAAGGTTAGGTTTGAGGTTTCGGCGGGGTCAAAAGTAAGCCGAGGCTCGTGATTCCAAGTTTATTAAGTTATTTAATGGCAGCGAAAAAAAAAAAAGCAAGACAATAGCGAACAGTATTCATTTAAGTTTCTATTAGCCAGTTTGATCCTCGCGTCAACTTCAACTTGCGGTGGCTCATCATGTACCTAGTTAGGCAAAACTGAAGGAAGGTGTGCCGAAGCGTCAGCGGAGGCGCACCTTCCGTGTTTGCCTATTATTTTCGGATAATGGGGTAGGAGAATGCGCTAGTGTCGCAGAGCCACCTCTCATTGGC